>PVJI01004016.1:0-114582 GCA_004026765.1 Micronycteris hirsuta
TTATTTACCTGAGAATTAATTGAATTTAATCCTTCTGAATTATGTCCTCTCCAATAAAACTGCACCAAGTAATTCACCTACTAAGAAAAAGAGAGGGTCCCAATATTTAAATTCACAGCTAGAAACAGAATTTATAATATAAATAAATACCCGCTTTTTAAAGGAATTACTCTAATGCAGATAGCTCAGAGACAGCATTTTATTTGTACATCATTCTTTCTCCTCCTCCTCTTCCTTTCATACTTGCTCATCCTTGGCAAATATATCCTTTTCACAGTGTACTTGAGGTATACTGGGTCCCATTAGGCATATTGAAACTAAAATTTTGGTTCATTTTAAGAACGTATAAGGTAGTTAGGAAACAATTTAATCCCACAAAGAGATTTGATCCTTGGGCATTACTTCCATACTAGTACAATCCAGTAAAATGTTTATGATTTTTAAAGCTGAAAGTTCAATTAGTTCAACAAAACTAGCAAACAATAACAACCAAAAATAACATAAATGAAATAGATAACTTTAAATCTCTGGAGCAGTAATTCTCAGCTGAGTATTTTGCCTCACTCTCTTTTGTACGGGGACATTTGACATCTAGAGGAATGGATGTCATGACAGAGCCAGGAATGTTAGCGGCATCTCATGGACAGAGTCCAGGGATGAGGGAAGCATCCTATATTACAAAGGGCAGCACCCAACTCCAACAGTCATCTGGCTCAAAATGTTAACACTGTGAGTTTGAGAAACCCTAGCCTAGAGACCCATCCAAGGCATTCAGGAAGGTGGATAGCTCATAAAAAAAGCAGTCAAGTTTTGTCCAGTGTTATCACATGGACATGCATTGCTGGAGTCTATCCTCGTTACCATTAAATATTTTGGCTAAGTTAAATTCATTCTGGGCTTTGTCCCTCAGGTAAAAATTGTTTTTTCACATTCCTTCCCCCAAATTAATTCATCATTCTTGAAACAGAGTGAGAAATATTTTTTTCTTTATACTTCAAAAGAGACGTTTCCATATTAGGATTAAATCCCTCATTCTAGTTTAGTCTTCCAAACATGAAAGGAACCAGTTAAGACATAGTTTGGATCTAATTTACCCTACTGAGCTTTTTAAAGTCTTTATTATCATAAAAATAATTGGTATTTTCATAGTAACTTTGAAATGGTTGTTAGGTTTGATAAAACAAGTAATACGAATAGTATAAAACAGTGTTTCTTCTAAAGTGATGATTTTACATGAATATTTCCTGTCCAATTTGAATATATAGATGTGTTTGTAAAAAAGAAATAGAAATCCTTCAGTGCTTACAATTTAATAGTAGGTTTGACCATTTGGGTTGGGGATGGAGGGTAATAAAAGCCTTTTCTCTAGCCCCCCAAATTCCAAGTCAGTGAGAGAAATGCAAATGAAGATATAACAATATTTTAGCTTTATTAATGATAAAGCCAAGTTGAGAACAGGCTTAGGTAAGTAGTCACAATCTGGCTTCTGTGTGTCTTTCCCTCTAAGTTAAACGTGCCCACTGTGCGGGTCTGGTCGTTCTGCACAGCCTCCTACCTCCCCATCCATTATCATCCTCCCATTCCTCTGCTCTGTGGAGTGTGGCAGTCTGTGGCAGGATGCATTTCCCTCGCTTTTATGCCAGCAGGGTTCAGACAATGATGTGTACCAGGGCAGGTTGGAAGGTGATGGGGAAGGAGAAGTAGGGGTCCAGACAATGGTGTGCACCCAGCGCAAGTTGGAAGATGATTGGGAAAAAGAATTAGTGGCACTTCTCCCTCTCTAATGTCTTCTGCAGCAGTTCCATCCCCTCCGTGCTTCCAGATCCTGCTGCAGAGGCTGCCCTGGCCCCCACTTCCCCTGAGAGCCCCAGTGAAAGTGCCTCCTCCCAGCCTCCTTCTGACCCAGGGCCAGAGGTAGCTTCCTGCTATTGCCAGTCCCCACCTCCTTTTTAGCGTCACACCTCTGCTCTCACTTCTGTAACCAGTTTTCTGATGAAGCCCATTCTAAAGATTCTTGTGCTAACAGACACCAGAACTACGGGGGGCACCCCACCAGCAGAAATTCGAAAGAAGGAAGTGCCCACCTGAGAAGAGTCTCTCCCTCCGCGGAGCTGGAAGTGCTCCTGCTCCTTTCCTCCCTTCTACCAAGCCTGCAGTCAGCTAACACCCCCTCTTCCCACGGGGACTGGGAGAGAAGGGGCAAGAGAGGCACTGAAGAATCTACCCCATTTACCTCCTCCTAGAGGGTGGAGTAGAAGTTTGCACTTTGGAGGCAATATAGGCTATGGTTACAGGAATGGGCTCCAAAACCATATTGTTGGGTTCAAACCTCTGATCTGACCTTTGCTGGCTGTGTTTTGTAGGCAAAGTCAATTACCCTTTCTTTACTCAAATCTAAATCTCTTTCCATAAAATGGGGGATGATAAAACTTACTTCATAAGATTATTATGATGTATATGTAGTCTAATACACAAAAGTCGTTAGAGCACTGCTCAACACATGGGGATCTATATCATTAGCCATTATTATTATCCATCTTGGGCATCCCATAAAACGGGGATATAATGGCCCCTACTTCATAGGTTAGATGTGAGATTTAAAGGGACAATGCATGTGAGTGGCACATAATGAGTGCTTAGGAAATTAGCTATTATTATTGTCACTTAATCTGGAAGTGTCTTTCATCAATATTCCCCTTGATAGTAGAGAGAAAGAGGTAATGAAAAGTTAATAAATAAGTAAATAAAATATTAAATACATATTAACCAAATACATACATACATACATACATACATACATACATACATATTAACCAAATATTCAATACTTTTTGTCTTATTTCTTTTACTTTGTAGGTCTAAGAAATCAGTCCTGGTTTATCTAAGAATCATGAGTAAACAAAAGCATATATGAAATCAAGACTGAAATAAAAAATGCTAGAGATTTTTCAGGAAGCTGCAAACTTTCCAAGTATTTGTCTAAGAGGAAGCCATTATTGCTCTTATTTATCTATTGTCTCCTCTTCCCTGACCTGGTGCCTTCTTCTCTGACCCACCCCTACCCATTACTTACCCATCCCCATGACCCCCTCCCACCATGCCTTCAAAGTTTTATTACCTCTGCCCATCCACTCTAATCTCTAACTTGACCTCGAGGCCATTTTAAAGGATAATCAACTATAATCTTCAAGGTGTTCTGAAAGGCACTGAATATAAATAATCACTTTCTTCTCTCTGTGGTAACAACCGTCATAAGAGATATATTTTCATCTTAAAAGGAGTTCCTGGGCATTTCAATTATATCCATTCCCAAAGGCAGAGAGATCCTTATCTACAGTTATGTATATACATTAGGATTGTTCTAGAACCTCAGAGAGTACTTTATAAATAAAAAGCAATTTTATAAATTATTAGTTTGTAATTATTATGAGAAATAATTTGTAATTATTAATTGGCAGGGGAAGCTATTTTTCGAATTTCATGAGCTTGGGGCCATAAGTCAAAATTACCCATATAAGTTAAATTTTTCTATGATTTTATTGAAATTATTCACTGTTTCAAACTTTATAATAATTGTTTTAATACAAAAATAGTATTTTAACATATTTACTAATTAGATTACTTGAAGCTAAGTTTTTAAGTAAAATTAATGCTTCATTAAGATTTGCAATGTTTGTGCCCATGTCTTTTTGTTCCTCTCACCACTGGCATATGCCCTTAGAAAGACACACACTTCCCCACAAAAATGCAGAGAATCATGTTAGTTCATTCTCACAATCCTAAGACTTCAGTGGAAAAGTTTCTACTTTATTAGAGACCGCAAATTTGGAGGAGTTACTTGGCTTGATCAATCAAGTTCTTATAGTTAGAAGAGAGTTTGAACAAGAGTTAAGTATCTGGCTCTAAGTACCACGTCCTTCCCATTACACCACTACCTCCAGGAAAATCAGTGTCAGTTGGGGTTTATAATAATATTCATAATTTCTTGGAAGAAATACTATTGCTTATATTGAAAAGTGTTTTGAAAAATAAAGCTTTCATACATTCCTCATGCATTTTTGCCAAATATCATCTCACTTTAAAAATTGGCTTCAGTATAACCAGGGCTGTCTGCCCTAATTCCAGGTGAACTAGATATACCCCAGGGAGAAATGATGTCTCCTCCAGAAAAAATGAATCAGGATTTAGGCAGCCACCTGTATAACAAATTAGCTGCCACCTGCAGACCTACCCAGCTGTGTAAAATTCACTGGAATGAATAGGTTCAAGTGGCCAGAACTTGGAAACAGGTTGAAGAGTTAGGAAATAGAAGCCAGCATAAATGAAAAAACAAACAAACAAACAAACCAGAGGGGAGTTAGAAACCAAACAAAACAAAATAAAACACTGAGTTTTATAAAGAAAGTAAGTGAGAACATTTGAGTTAATCACAGGCCAGTGACTGACAGTTCTCTGGCCAAAATGTATTGATTTGCATGCCTGTGTTTGTGTAACTAGGTAATTTGGTCCATCAAAAGTATTATTTTTCAAAGCACAAATGCCCATTGTTGAAGCTGAAAGGAAAGGAGAATTGTCAACTGTCAGATAGTGAAGGTGAACCAAATGATACAAATATTTGTTTATTCCTTTAACCTTTGAAATCAGTTGGAATTCAGTTCTTGAAAAGTAATTCTCAAAAGCAGTATGACAGAGAGTAATGCTTATCAAATGCCAGCACTTGGTGAGTTTCCTGTGAAATGTTAGCTTTGGAACATTCCACATGAACAGGCCCCTGTATTGTGTCCTAGGCCAGGAGGGGAAGCTGGACTGCAATCAGGGTAATTTCTATGTAAACATTTCAGATAAAATATGTAAGGGGATACCAGAGAAGGGCACCTACATCTCCAAGACTATAGGAATTATTGTATTCCTTTCCTCATTCTTAGTAACAATCAACTTTCCAGCTTAAATTTTGTGTTTTTCTTAAAGAGCTCCCCTGTCCCCAAATTATATAAGCATTAGCCTCCCCAGAGCCCAGAACTTCCTGGCAGTGCTGGCTCATGGCCCTCATTTTGCTAGTCTAAAATAAAATAGAAAAAATAAGAACAGCTTAGAAACTTTTTCATAATGCTAAACTAATAATAGGGACTATAGTCTTTTGGAACTTATTTGGCAGGAGAGGAGGGAGTATTTCCTAACTATTGCTGATAAACTCACTCTCTTTTAGGAATTATGGCTATAGATAAATGACAGTGGTTTCAAGAAACTACTCTCACCTAATAAAAAATGTATTTAAAGACACTATATTAATGGAGCCAAAGAATACCAAATCATATCAGGAATACCACAAGAATACCAAGAGTATCAGAAGTCAATAAAAGTTGGGCTTTTGGCATGTTGTAGAGAAAACAGCACTTCTTGTGGAAGTGCAAGGAATTGCAACAAAACAGTATGAGGAAGGGCGAATTATAGGACTTGGCTTGTTAAGTATCTGGGAGAGGTTTCTTGACTTTGCTGTGGATTGGGTGCTTTCAGAAAGTAGAAGTGATTCTATGATTGGATATCTTGGCAACTTTTATAAGTAGGTGAGAGTAACAAAGTGGGGCTAAAGCAGTAATTAGTGAAGAAATAACACTTACTCATATTAGGCAAAGAGGAGTTTAGATCATGTTCTTGTTTTAGTCTATGCCCAGATATGATTAGAGAGTGGTCTCTTTTTTCTTTCTCTTCATCATGGTCACAGAGTAGCCTTAGCTGGTGTTTGTTGGTGTTCTGTGAAATTGTTTATGTACAACAGCAGAATATGAGGCTCTAACTGTTAGGGCCAGATATGCTTCGAACTGATACCAGTACACTTGTCAGGGGCCCTTTTCTTTTCTCTCTCTCTCCTCTCATTGTCACAATTATTCATGAGATCCAAATGTTTGGATAGCATTGCAACAAAGTGTAGAGACCTAGTCTTAAAAGACATGATTTTGAGTCCTTGTTTGTCCCTTACTAGATGTGTGACCCTAGGAAAAATCACTTAATTGCACCACATGTCTATTTCATCCGTTGTAGGAAGGAGATAGAGTTATACATAGTCATTCCTTTGAAAGCCCTGTGGTTAATCTTGGCCCCCACATATTTTGTGAACTTTGAGCTAGTTATTTAACCTGTTCTTATCTTTAAACTGAGGAAAATATTAGTATCTATTTCTAAGGGTTGCTGATGATTCAATTAGGCAAAATATGTAAAGATTGTACAGCAGTGCTTAGTATGGATTTGTATCTACTAACACAATGGTGATTATGAAGATAACTACCATTATGAAGGTAACTATCATTATTAAATGTACCTCTATTATGTTTCAAGTGATAGGCTGGAGATCACAAAGAATTTCCCACTAGGAGCTGAGATGGCAGTGAGCTTTGAGATGAACCAATTGCAGTTATGAGATCTGTCGTGAATTCTGGCCAGCAAAATTTGTATTGCCATGGCAGCGCGTGAATAAATTCACATGTAATACACTGGACTAGAAATTCTGGGACCATGCGACCCCTCCATTATCATTTTGGAGAGGCCCCTGAGCGTCAACCGGCTTTTTATTGCTGTTTCTCAGGCACATTACATCAGAATGGTCTTAATTAACTATGCATGGATGGTAGATTTACATTAGGTGGTAGATGCCCAAGACAGTGCAGCAAAAGGATAGATATGCAAATAGAAAGACAATGGGCTTTGAGCAGAACTCAAGAGGAATAACAATGTGGGTCTAGGGAAGCTAGGTGTGCATTAGCATAAGTTCTTTTGACTCAGGGAGAGAGAGGTTTTAGCATGAGCAAGTGTTAACTCTAGGAAATATGCAATCTTGATTTACCCACAGGAAATTCCGCTGTCACACAGGTGGGTCCTGCTTGCCATCCCATGTTCCAAGGGAGTTTTTGCTCCCTTGGACATGAAACATTAGGGCTACCTTTCCCATGGTGAGATGCATGAATTCCCTTTAGAGATCCATAGTTATATTAATAATATGTAATGAATCACATGCATTGATTTAGTTCTTCATCACTTTATTCAGTTCTATTAACCCTATGAGGCTCCTAAAGTGTCTTCCTAGCTCCCTATTTTAAATGAGGAAACTGAGTCTTGAGAAAGGTTAACTAATCTGCCTAATGACACATACCTCGTTAATGATGAGGGAGGTTTCAACCCAGATCCCAAACCCTCAATCTCTCTTCTGTGACTGGGGACCTACTATACAAAGTGTTCATTATGGGGCAATTTATGTAATAACATTTTTTTTGTCTTAATCGTCATTTCAAATGTGCCCTGAATTGAGGCAGACACTGGCCCGCAGTGTCTGTGGCATCATAGTTGAGACGCCAGACGCCAGACGCCAGACGCCAGACGCCAGACGCCAGACGCCAGACGCATTCACACAGACTACCAAGTCATGTGGAGGAAAAGGGAAGGCAGGGCCACTCTCTGAGTGAGAGAGAGCCAGCCCGCAATCCCTGCCTGAATAGGCTTTTATTGTCTTTCTGGGCACATTACATCGAGGGTGCACAGGTCCACATTACACCCTCAATGTACTATATACTATGCACAGGTCCACATTGACTATGCATAGGATCACTGTAGGTGATTACCTTTTACAGATAACAAGGGAGAGAATGTTGCTAATTACATCAAGAAAGGAGGATATTTGCAAATGTAAAGAAGGAAGTGGTTGAACTGGTTACACTAGTCCTTGGAAGGTTTTAGCATGGATTTTAGGAAGTTGCAATCCTCAATTCAGGCTGAGGGATTTTAGCGAAAAGCAAGTACAGTGCAGGCCTGATTCCCCATGGGGGAACTTGTCTGTGGGCATGAGTCCTGTTTCGCTCTCCACTGGTCCCTCCAAGTGGGAGCTGGGTCCACGCCATGCAGAGTGGTCTCCCATACTCAATAACCTGCCTTAGTCTATGCCACTCTTTAGGTTAAGGCCCCATCTACATGCCCAGGGTGTTCTGATGTTTGAAAGGATGTACACACTTTTATTTTTTAATTATTTTTCTGAATTTCCTTTTTCTTTTTAAATTTTATTTTTAAATTATAGTCTCCATTCAATATTATTTTGTATTAATTTTAGGTGTGCAGCAGAGCAGTTAGACAATCATGTACATTACAAAGTGTTCTCCCCAATATTTCCATTACCCACCTGTCACTGTACATAGTTATTACAGTGCTATTGACTACATTCTCTATGCTGTACTTTATATCTTTGTGATTATTTTGTAACTACCAATTTGTATTTCCTAATAACTTCATTTTTATCACCAAGTCTCCCAAATCCCTCCCCACTCTGGCCACCATCAGTCTGTTCTCTGTATCTCTGAGTCTGTTTCAATTTTGTTCATCTATTTTTTTTCTTTAGATCCCACATATAGATAGAACCACATGATATTTTTATGTCCCTGGTTGGCTTATTTTTCTTAGTGTAATACAATCTACATCCACCCATACTGTCACAAATGGTAAGCTTTCATTCTTTTTTATAACTGAGTAATACCCACTTGTATATTTACGGACAATTCAGTTGCTTCTATATCTTGCTTATTATAAATAAAAATGCAATGAACATAGGGGTACATATACTCTTTCAAAGTATTTCAGTTTCCTTCTGATATATAACCAGAAGTGGAATTATTGGGTCATAAGGCAGATACATTTTTAAGTTTTTGAGAAATCACCATATTATTTTCCATAACGACTATACCAATCTACATTCCCACCAACAGTGTACTAGGGTTTCCTTTTCAGGAACTACTATAAAGAACACATAGACAAACCCAAGGGGAAGGGTGGAAACAAGGGAGGGAGGTGGGTTTGGGTAGGGTCGGGGGAGGGGAAAAATGCAGACAACTGTAATTGAACAACAATAAAGTAATTTAAATTTTTTTTTAAAAAAGAAGAAATAAATAGACCGATATACTAGACACCTTCCTAATCCTTGAAAATTATTACTGTAGTTTTTTTATAATATGATAAAATTTGAAATGGAAGCCTCTGGTATTGAAACAACTAATTGATTACAGGGTTCTTAAATATGGTGTCTTTAAGGGAATATTTTCAAGGGCATATCCATTGCTCATCTTAGCTGACATAGATTATGACCTATGAATCCATTGGTATGAAAAGATGTTACTCTTTGATGCTGCCTAAAATTTCATTTTTCTCATCTGGCTCAACCAGAAATCTAGCCTCAACTTTTCTATTTTCTACGTGTCTACAGTTCTCATAAATCAGCTGGTTGGTGACCAACTGGGATTTTGTGCTACTCTCACAAAAACATTTCCATGTCTGGCCTGGGATGTATGGAATACTGAAATTACCAATTCCATAAAATTGCTTTTGATGTTGGGTAAGATGTTATTTTTATTGAACACAGCAATTGCTGTCCCAGTTTTAGAAGGACAGTCTCTTCTTCTTGATAATCCTATTTAGTTTTAGATTTGTGTTTGGGGAAAGTAGTTACTATACTGCTTTGAAGCCCCTTGAGCTGAAATTTGCTAAGTTTGCTAGTCTGAGCATTTTGGCTGTTTCCTGAAAAATATTAACAAACTTGTGTGATTTCCCTGTGCATATTTCAATTCAGTGGATTACCACAAGTTCTTTAGGGCATTTTCCAGGGACTTGCATAAACCAGCAACCTAACATGATAATGAATACGTTACCTGGTTTATATTGTGCTGTTTACTTTGGAGTTCCTTCTGATGAGCATCAACTCACAGATAACTCTGGTTTCTGTACACTCTTTTTTTCATTTCAGAGAATGAGTTCTTTATATATAATGAATGTGTACATAGTCTTACAGCTCCAAAGAACAACAAAAAAAAAAAAAAGAAAAGAAAATTGGACCAAAAAATTAGAGCTCAATGGTAGAAAACAATGACACAGTAGCTAAGAGGGATGACAGAATGTAATGACATAAAAAACAAGTAGGAAAGCAAAAACAAAATGCAAGTTGGTTCCAAGCTATGTGAAAAATGAAAAAAATGACATAGTCTTGTGATATTGCTAAGCATCTATATCTTTAGTCATTTCTTTCAAGCTTCCTTGGAGGAGTAGAACATAGTTTTACCTGTGACCACTCTTAAGGACTCTTGCACCATTTTTGGCACATCAGCCTCCAGAGTCTGCCCTTCATAGATAATCTGAACCAGCAAAGCCATTCAAAGCAAGGTCTTTCACAGGATAAATCTGTACTAGGTGGTGACAGTGAATGGTACTTTGGAGATTGACTTTAAAGCTCAGGGAGACAGTTTTTGACTATCAGGGTTTTTTGCTTTATTCAAACAAAATTCCTATGTGTTTTCTGTTTTTGTTTTTAATGCCTTTGGTCTCATGTGTTGGGCATTGGCTCTCCACAAGCCCCAAGCACACATCTTGAGCACTAGCTTCTGGTAACCCCTATACTATTTTGGAAGAGTTTTACATGTGTAAAGTTGGAAACAAGAGAACCATGGACAGCAGGTGGCAGTGAATTTATGATGATACTCTGGGAAAAGAGGAGAAATAGCAAGTCCTCATCCCTAGTGAATTTAGAATTATATAAATAAGTTAATTTACCTTGTTTTGTGTTAAAATTTTCATTAGTCTTGGATTTTTAAGTTAAAAATGACAAAATCCCAATTTAAGTATGCTTAAGCAAAATCAATAAATAGGTAAGTACATACACACATAAGCTCAAGTACTGAAGCATCATGAGTATCTAACTTCAGAGAAGCAGGGTCCAGAGGCTCAAAAGATGTCAATAGATTTTCTCTCCACTTTTCAGTTTGACTCCTGTGTGGGTGTTGCCCTAATTCTTTCTGACTTCAACTGGCTTTATTTATACAACATAAATAAAACAGACCAAAGAAGTTAATTGTACATCATCCTTATGACTCCAGATGCTAAAGAAGCCAGAGTTCTTGTAAGGAAAAAAAAATTCACCTCAGACTCTGGTTCCTTTGGGTCATACGCCATTCCCTGAAGCAATCCCGTTGATTCCATGATAGAGTACTCAGACTGATCAAACTGACTTTGGTACCCATCCCTGTGACTGGCGAGTGAGGCCAGCCTCACCCAACCTTATAAAATGTATTACTTTCTGAGAAGAGAACTATAGTAATCAAGTAAGTAAAGGGCTCTGGAGAGAGAAATACACCAGGTCTCCTCCATACGTTTCCACTTTACTTTGCTTATACCTCATTTTGCTTTCAAATGCCTATAATGATAATGAACACTTACTGAGCTCTTACAATGCTTTGCATGTATTGTCACATTTAATCCCCCAAACAATCCTATGAAACAAGGTATGTTATGATTATTCCCATTTTTACAATAGGAGATTAAAACTTGAAGAAATTAAGTAAATTTCTTAAGGCGACACAACCGGAATTGGAATCAATTGTAACTAACTACTAAGCCTCCCAAACTTGTTTTGATTGTTCATTTGTTTAGTTTAACTTTGGAGATTTTTTGGCACTGAGATATTTAACTGAAAAACTGCCTAATGGTCTTAGTCTAAGCAACTCTGACATTTTCTGTTTTTAATAGTTAAATATGTTTTCCCTGACTGGATTTAACTCTTTGAACACAAGAAATTTCATCTGTATGTTTCTCACAGTTAGTTCCAAAAATGGTTCCATATCCAAAAGAATTTTAAACAAGTGCTCAGACAAAAACTTGAACAGAACATTCATAGCACAATTTACAACAGCCAAAAGGTGGAAACAACCCAAATACTCATCAACTGGTAAGTGTATAACAAAAGCGAATATATCCATGCAATGAAATATTATTCAACCATAAAAAGAAATAAAGGGCTGATACATGCTACAAGGAACATACCAGAAAAAAAACATTATGCTAAGTGAGAGAAGCTAAGCACAAAGGCCGCATATGGTATTACATTTATAGAAAGTACTCAGAATAGGCAAATCCATATATATACAGAAAGTACACTACTGGTTGCTAGGGACTGCAGGGAGAGAAAAACAGACTGGCTACATAAACGGTACAGGGTTTTGTTTTGTGAATTGGGAAATGGTTCTTAAACAAGATCATAGTGATGGTTGCACAATATCGTACATGTGTTGAATGCCACTGATTGAACACTAAAGTGGCTAAACTGGTGAATTTTACCACAATAAAAAATGTTCAAGCATATAATAGGTACTCAGAGAACATGTGTTGAATAAATGAATGGATACTTGGAGGATAACAGACTTCATTGTTTTAGTTATGGGTGAGTTGGTCACTAAGACTCTATTCACCTCTATTGCAGAAAAATGTTGTTTATGATAACCTGAAGCGAAAATTACTTGTCTTATAAGAGGTAATTAGGAAGTTTGTAAGAGTAAGGTCATTTATGTGTTTTTCTCTCTTGATTCTTCAAGATAGGTATGGAAAACATTCATACCATTAGGTAGGTTTTGGTGCACTGCTGACATGATAAATTTCACTTATTTCTTTGTTGCATTTGTAATATTTGTGAGACAGCTTTGGAACATGTTACAGAAACTCCTTAAATAAAAAAATTAATGATTATTAGGAAAGCTCAATCTTTTGAATGGTTCTATATTGGACAAATTACTTAAACATTTTATAAGTTAGAATAGACTCACAGCAGTTCTCAAACTTTAACCTGCATACAAGTCACCTGGTGGTCTTATTAGAATCTAATTAGAATCAGAACCTCTTACTCAGTAGTTCTGGGATGGGGTCTAATATTCTGTATTTTTTCTCATTTTTAATTAATATGTAGTTGACATACAATAGCATTTTAGTTTCATCTGTACAACACAGTATAACCTTTGTAAACGAGATTCTGCATTTTAATAACTTCTCAAATGATACTGTTAGCAAACAAAAGTGGGGTTTGGCTGCCTGCCACCACCTACAGGCAAATTCTAAAGACAAAGTTTGGTGGGGAAGGAAAGAGGTCTTTATTAAAAGTTTGCACAGTTGGAAAGGATACAGAATGCCCCCACTCTAGGGCAAACTCTTCCACAAAACACAGATGAAACCCAATCACTGCCAGAATCAGAAAGTGCCCAGAATTCCTGCTTCATCCTTATCTGTCCTTTGGAGCCCAAGGCTGCTAAGCAGATGGCTCTCCAGCTTCAGGATCCTTCCCAGAATCCATGTGTGGGGCCACACTGCCATTGTCACACAACTTTCAGGATGTAGCTGATCTTGCAAAGGCTCCAACCTGCACGTCTGCATCATTGGGTCCCAGAGGAAAAAGAGGATGTGTTTTTCCCTTCCCTCCATTTTAATCTTCTAGCCCAAACTTTTGCATACTCTGGTAGGGTTCAGTACCCCCAGCCAATCCTGTCCTTTTCCTTGGCTAGTCTGACAGGTCAGCACCTTCCCCTGCTGCCATGTTGGCCTTTATGGTACTTGTGTGGCTGTGCCCCTTAGGACCAGAAGGGAGTAGGAGGGCTTTTCCCTCTGTCAGTCACTCTCACTAGCCTTGAGTAGACTCAGCACAATGACTTCTTCCTGCGCTGCGTAATCTGTAGGCACGTGCTGCACTAGTTTGGTTATCCAGGCAATGCAATGCTGCCCCTGCTCAGGGCAGTTTCCTTCCTCAGTACTGCTTCTATGTTCCCACCAGTCAAGCCACTGGTATCAATACCAATACTGCTAGATCATATACCACACTTTTGTGTTTTGCTATAGAAAGAAATTAACTCTAAAATCCCAGTATTTGACCCTCACATGTCTTATTCATGCCCTATGTCTTACACATGTTATATGCTGAATACAAGTTCAATGAGATACTCAGCTCTACGAGTCGCTAAGGGACCTCTATCAATGGAGGACTATAATATCATAGCTGAACCACCTGAGATATAGGAAATGAGAGGTTGGAAAACTGAACGCCAGCAATTAAGTGCTTTAATTTAAAGATATCCTGGATCACTTTTAATGAAGTTTCATCAGCCATAACTGGCCCATTGAGTATACTTAACTTTAATGGGATGAACATAATATTGAATGTAAACTATAAGTGAAAAAATAAAATTTAAAAAAGGGGGTTGAACATACCTATCAGTTATTCACAAATTTTACGAGAACTGCATTTGCCTTAAGGCTTTCATTACATGCTTTCTATTTACAAATGAGTTCAGAATGATATTTCTTTCTCCTCATAGGATAAGCTAATAATTCTTATGAATTGATAATAGTTTTGGAGCTGAAAAAAACTGTGAAAGTTAATTTCAACCCTCTTATTTATAATGCCATAAAAAGAAGGTAATCACTTTTCTTTCCAGTTATTTTGGCTTCCACTCTGAGTTTTTTCGTGGCACCGTTGCCCATTTCTAACTCTAAAAAATGGCAAACTATAAATTGATTATCCAAACGGACCAACTTATCTATACCTATGTTTAGTACATGTAATCTTATATAGAATTTTGTGTACCATTTAGTTTTGAAACAGTTGCATTAGGATGGAATTTAGATGCTGAATAATTGAAATTTCCAGGCCATCCCAATAGTTTATGGGCATAATTGGACCATTTTTTTTATTGGAGGATATCCTACAAAATTTAAGACATATGGTTTACACACATACACACACACACAATGTTGTTAGATGATACATAATCATATTCCAAAGTTGAAAAAAATTCCATTAATACTAAAATTACATGATAATAATGGATAGTATTAATAGCCAGAACAAACACCAAGTTGTCCTTGAATTACTTGCTCAAAATGCCCTTATAAAGGAAGAAAGCTGATACATTGCTGGCAACATGAAAGGTTTAGTCATGGAAAATATTTCTTAGTTGCTTTGTCAAATTTTAATTGGTAAAAATTTTTTGCAACTCCTGAATCACAGCCTACTGTTTCAACATTTGTTCTTTACTTCTCTTTTTCCTTAATATACTGAGTTGCAAAAGCAATGGATCATTAATGAAGGGGAGCATTGGAGCCAGACAGACCTGGGCTCGAAACCCAGCATCACCATTTGTTCACTGTGTGGCCTTAAGTAAACCACTTAATCTTTCTGATCACTGGCTTTCTAATCTTATAGTAAAGAACACAATACCTATTTTTCAGGGTTGGTGTTAGGATTAGAAAAAATATGTATAAAACATCTAACAAAAGGTCTAGCTCATTGAATGGACATTTTAAATGTTCACTGTGGTTATTATAATCCCATGTGGTCTGGGCTTTTAGCCTGAAGGCCTTAGCTTTGACACCCTGCTCTACTAGGGCAACACCTTTGATCTCTCATTTTCATGCTTTCAGGATTCTCCTATCTGACCTTCTTGCCATAGTACTCACTTCCAGTATATTTTTTGTTCTGCAGACTCCTGGCTCAGGAATAGCCATATCTCCTTATTTTCTAAGAGAATTCAGAAATCTGTTTACACAAAATTCCATACCTTCCAGCAATCGCCAAATAAAAAATCTCTGAGCCAGACAAAACACATCTTCGGCCCATGGATCGCTAGTCTCTGACTTCCCATCAAGCTTATTTTAATATTCTTCAAAGTACAGCCCTCAAAATTATCTGCTTGACAATCACCTGGTACAGTCATCACTCTAGACCACTGAACTCCAGACCACTGAGTCAGGAGATCTGGCTGCTGGGGAGATTATGCATTTTAAATAAGCTTTTTGGGTGATTGCATGTCCTCTAATGTTTGACAATGTAGACTAGCTGAAGTACTAACTTTTGAAGTTAATCATGAAATTGCATCTGGGAGACACAGGGGTAGGGGCATTGTGGCTTCTAAGGATAATTGCCACTATGTGAAGTAGGGTCTCCACGCACCTAAACTTCACATTTTTTACCATTTATCTATCTTTTCTCTTTCATCTGTAAAAGAGCGTTAGGGAATCTCTGAGAGGAGTCCCAGCAATTTCATTAATTCACTGAAGACCACATAGTTGAGTTTTTCTAATGACATAGGGGACTTCTGTCAAGTTAGATTAGCCTGAGTTCAAGTACAAAGTTTAAGGTTCTTTGGCTTGGAGTTCATTTAATGATGTGGGTATTTGTTTTTGTTGTACAAGCTTGTGTTTAAAACTCTCCTCCTTGGTGAGCTCTGGGTTACCTGCTGTGGATCCTCGGTGCTTGTTGCTAACAACACTAGGATTAGGACATGCCTTAATTTTTACTTTTGTAATAGAACTCATCCATCAAATTTTACACAGTATTTTTGATATGGCCACTGCTTCGTGGTGTTCAAAATAAGTTTCTGTTCCAAACCTGTGTTTAATTCCAGAACAATTCTAAGGTCAATATTGAATATGTTGCCATGCCAGTGATTTTATTAGAGATTTCTGACTTCAATCCAAAAATATATTTTTTCATTTTTCCATACTTCAGTTACTATTAGTGCTTTTGACAATAGTAAATGTTGAATAGATGCTGTTTAATTAAAATGATGCTTATAGCTCTCCACTTTTGATCTTTTATTATGTACAAGATTCTAGGTCAAACTCTTGGTAATTGGTCATTTTATGGTGATTCTCAGTTCATCCTCACCAGAAACTTGTGAAATACATATTATTGTCCTCTTTTTATAGATGACAAGTGAAGGTTAGAGGGGTTGTAAATAATTAAGCCAGGATTCAAAACTTTGCTTCCTCATTCCAAAATCTGTACAATGCTGATTTATATAAACTATCATAAAGAAAGGTTCAAATATTTTCTCCTACTACTTAATGTCTGATAACTATATTAATCAGCTACTGCTGGCATACAACTGCATAACAAGTTATGTTAAAATTCATGGAGTCAAAATAAGCAGTTATTGTTCACTGGTGGGTGGGCAAGTTGCCTAGAGTTTGACTGATCTCAGCTAGGCTTGTCCAAGTTTGGATCCAGATCATATGCTGGATTCAAGTATGTGCATGTTTCTTTTTCTGGGGCTCAGGCTAAAGGATGAAGGTGTCCTAGGGCATAGTTTCTCACAGACAGGATCTGGAACAGAGGAGAAATACATAATGGCTCTTGAGCATTTGGACTAAGAAGAGACATACTATAGGTTCTACCCATAGTCCATATGGTCAAGACCCAAATCAGTGTGATGGGAAGTATGGAGAAGAATGTGAATCCTGGGAGCACAGCAGGTGTGGAAAAAATCACAACAATGATTAAATACACCAAAATAATCTTTCTTTTTTTTTCTCACTGCCAAAGACATGGGATTGAATTCTAATGATCATAGCATTAAAAAAAAAAACCTGTGTTTGTCTGCAAAGTATAACAGGATTTTGTCATTCTAATTAAAGTTATTATTTTATCATTTTATAGCATTTTTACCACAGAAAATTTAGTCATAAAGATAGAAAGAAGTGTATTTTTAGAAATAGAGGTTCATTATATGCCATGATTATTGCTTAGAGATGATTATGACAATGTGGATGATAATAGCCAACCAAATTTGAGAGAATAAAGTAAGTTTAAGGTTTATTTATTTTTTAAGATATTATATATACTATAAGAATAAACTATGAATTTTATGTATGAAAGAGCTATTAAAAGCTTTCTGATGCTTTAATTTGGTAGAGCTGTGACTTATAATCCTCTTGTTCTAATCAGAATCACACATGTGCAATACGTAGAGTTCTGCTTAAAAACTGTCAGTGATTTTGAATATGTAGTCACCAATATTGTTCCTAATGAAGATTTTTGAGGAAACAAAACATCAATAATAATAATATGTCTATTTTTTTCCTGGAAAACTATGATTGTTCTCACCTCTATTCAGTGATGTATTGGTAAACTATCTCTCAAAAAAAAAGGGGGGGGCTTTGACTTGTAGTGTTTGCCAATTTCTATGGTGTAAATATTCCCACCATGGTTCTATCAATTTACCAATGGCTTTACAACCAGTTCACAAAATTCGGCTATAAACCAGCTCCCAGAAATCTCTCTTAATATAGATAGTACTATTTGTTCTATTGAGGAGTTTCTTATTTCTTTTATTCTAATTTTTCTTTCATATCTCTTGAGCTTGTTTTCACACACCAAAAAAAACAAGGCATCAGGCTTAAGTGATTTTTAAAAACCAGCATGAAAGTATTGTGTTTAAAGCCTTGAAAACAAGCTGCTGTTTTTGATGTACATACAAATTACGTATTCTACATTAGTAGGTAGTATAGAATTGTAAGATATTACTGCATATCACCTGTTACATGTTTCCCATGGTATAAGAAAGATACTAGTGTATTCTTTGAACTTAAATATCCCAGATTTCAGAGACCAAAAGAGGACCTCTTATTTCTACCTGACACTTCCATCTGAGAGGGGCTGAATGAAATCCAGGAAACTGACTCTGCTGTTTACCTTAGGGAATGTGGTCAATGTGATATATATCAATGGCTTCTTGATTTTTTATGTGAATAGACTAGAATTGTGTGGAGAAAAATAGTCATAAAATAGTTCCTTTGCCACATGTTAAGAGAAACTAATTAAACGAGGTAAAGTTTTCCTTAGAATAGTTTCCCTACACTTCTCCTCTTCCTTAGTCAGTGTTCCTGACACCAGAATTGAGTGGTGACCTCATAAGCCATGTGCTCTATATCTATTCCTTTTCCATAAATTTTCCCTTGCACAGAAATAGGAGAGCTCATCATTTAGACCTTAGACATATCAGTCTTTGAATAATTTCTAGGGTTAACTTCATATCAACTCTTTTCAGTAACTCATTTACTACTCATTCATAGCATGCCATGGGGCCGGGGCCATATGTTGAGAAGGATGCAAAGTGAAATAAATCTTTTGAAAAGTTATGACCTAAAGGAGAAAACACAAATGTGGCCTATATCCACACTTTCATTATTAGGAGGAAAGTACTGGGTACATTGAAATTGGTGTTATGGGTCCAAATCAAAGAAAACAGAGACTTCTTCAGTGGTGGTGCTTGAAGTCAGGAAAGCCTTCCTGGAAGAAGGAGCAAATAATGAGTCATATGTTAACATAAAGAAGTTGGGAAACAGGGGCATAGTATTTCAGAGTAGAAGGAGTCACAGAGGTAAAGGTCCAGAAATGGGAGATCAGAATGCAACACCGAGAAATGTTGATTATTTGCTTTGGCTGGAGCTTAACAGGGCCAAGGAGAAGACATGAAATGAAAGTTTATCCTTGATAAAAGGGCCTTAAGTCCCAAGATGGTTTGGGAATAAACAGCGTTGGGAGTTGACAGTTGAGTGAGGGCACATTTCAGAGGGACTTTTGCTAAACAAAATGCATTATTAAATGGTTACCTTCTCCTAAGGCTGGTCAAACTTGGAGACTAGCTCAACTATGGAAGGATGAAATGTCTCTACCCTTTTTACCAATTATTTTGAAAGCTGGAGGGGAGGGGCAAAGAAATAACAACTCACCCCGGCAAAATAAGATAAAGGTAATAAACCCACAAAATAATGCTGCCTCTGGCTTCCAAGTCCTTGGTAATAAGATGTCAGCAGAATTTGAGAGCTGAGCCACTTTGGAAGTGAACATAAGAAGATGCACTGTTTGTGGGAATGCAGACTAGTGAAACCACTACAGAAAATAATATGGAATTTCCTCAAAAATTAAAATTTAATTATCTTTTGACTCAACAATTCCATTGCTGGGAATATATCCTAAGAATCCCGAAACACCAATTCAAAAGATCATATGCACCCCTATGTTCATAGCAGCACAATTTACAATAGCCAAGTGTTGGAAATAGCCTAAGTGTCCATCAGTAGATGAATGGATTAAAAACTGGTACACTTATACAAAGGAATACTACACAGCAGAAAGAAAGAAGAAGGAATTTCTACCTTTTGCAACAGCATGGATGGAACTGGAGACTCTTATGCTACATGAAATAAGCCTGGCAGTGAAAGACAAATACTATATGATCTCACTTATAAAAGGAATCTAATGAACAAAATAAACTAATGAGCAAAATAGAACCAGAGACATGGAAACATGGAACAGACTGACAGGTGACAGAGGGGAGTGGGGAGGGGGAATGGTGGAAAGAGGAGGAACAGATTAGTCAAATAACATGTATGAATGATCCATGAACATGGGCAATGGTGTGGGATGGACTGTGGGAGTGGGGTGTGGACTGGGAGAAAGAGGGCAAAAGGGGAAAAATTGGGACAACTGTAATAGAATAAACAAGAATTTAAAAAAAGAAGATGCTAGAAAAACTAAGGTTTGCCACCTTTGTGCAAAACAACAGAGTGGTTACCCTGTTCGTTTTTGTTTTTTTTCTCTTTTCTGATCCTGCTGGGAACTGCTAAGTGCTTGGTACAGGGTCTTTAATTAGCTCCAAAGGCTGCAGACTTGTTCATTCCTGTTTTGCTGCAGCAAGTTGGAGCTAGTTAAATTCAGCTAAAACATTAAGTACCATTCAAATATTTTTTTCTCTTTTTCTAACTATAGAAATCCTGTAGAAAATAAGATCTTCATGTCTTAATTGTGATACTGGAAGTGTCTTTTATTCTCAGTATGCTTGAGATAGCAAAGTGATTTTTTAACTGAATGTGATTGTCTCAGACAGTTACAATTCAAATATTTAATCTAAAGAGAAAATTCCCAGAGTGCTTCTCTCATCATTTCTCAGTTCTTTGGGGAATAAAATCCTCAGCTTTACATGATCTGATATTTTTTCCATTATTAGGATTATTCTGTAGGCAAATATCCTTCAAGGGGCAAAGTCTATTTCCCTTGTGCTTAGCATGTTTGGCATCACAAAACCCTAATCTAGCTTTTACAATATGAGTTTACTGCTACCTTGTAATCTGTGGAGAATTAAAAAAAAATAATTCCATTTTATGGAGTGCAGTCTTTAAGATTTAATAGTAGATTATTCACACACTTCAAGTGCCTTTTTTCCTTTCAAGGGCTTTCTTTATTCATGGATCAAATTTCCTATAAGTTAGTTGTTTTAACAAAGTGCTGTCAGTTGGCCCATGTAGGGGTGGGTGAGAATCTATAAATTGATCGCCTAGGGAACAGCATGGAAGAAATTTACTTAGCAAGACTCTGGAGTCAGTTTGAGCTTTCTCATTACCCATTAAGCAAAAAATGTCAAAACTTAACTCTCTTCTCTAAATTGCTGTCATTTTCATGCATCCTTAATAAATAAATCTTACATTTGAAGCAGTTTTTCTGCAAGTGTAGTCTTCAGACTACCACATATAAATCCCCTGGTGAGACTCCTGGGGTAATCCCAGCTTAATAAAACAGAGTTTATGAGGATAGGGAACCAGTAAATCACATTAAAAAAAAACAACAACTCATGTATGCTTTTTTTAAATGTATTTTATTGATTATGCTATTACAGTTGTCCCATTTTCTCCCCCTTTCTTCCCCTCCACCCCCACCCCCCATTCCCTGCCCTTTAGTTTTTGTCCATAGGTCATACACATAAGTTCTTTGGCTTCTACATTTCCTATACTATTCTTAACCCCCCTCGTCTGTTTTCTACCTGTTGCTTATGCTACTTATTCTCTGCACCTTTTCCCCCTCTCTCCCCCTACCACTCCCCTGTTGATATCCCTCCATGCCTTATATAAATCCCTTTAACTTTTCATAAAATAAAGGCTGGGTGATGATGAACTCCTTGAACTTGACCTTATCTGAGAAGCACTTTGTCTGCCTTTCCATTCTAAATGATAGCTTTGCTGGATAGAATATTCTCGGATGTATGTCCTTGCCTTTCATGACTTGGAATACTTCTCTCCAACTCCTTCTTGCCTGCAAGCTTTCTTTTGAGAAATCAGCTGATAGTCATCGGAATTCCTTTGTAGGTAACTGTCTCCTTTTCTCTTGTTCCTTCTAAGATTCTCTCCTCATTTTTCATCTTGGGTATTGTAATTATGATGTGTCTTGGTGTGTTCCTCTTTGGGTCCAACTTCTTCGGGACTCTCTGAGCTTCCCGGACTTCCTGAAAATCTATTTCTTTCACCAGCTTGGGGAAGTTCTCCTTCATTATTTGTTCAAATAAGTTTTCAATTCCTTGGTCTTCCTCTTCTCCTTCTGGAACCCCTATAACTAGGATGTTGGGACGTTTAAAGATGTCCTGGAGGTTCCTAAGCCTCTCCTCAGTTTTTTGAATTCTTGTTTCTTCATTCTTTTCTGGTTGGATGTTTTTTTCTTTCTGCTGGTCCACTCTGTTGATTTGAGTCCCAGTTTCCTTCTCATCCCTATTGGTTCCCTGCAGATTTCTCCTCATTTTCTTTATATTATCCTTCATTTGTTCAAATAATTGTGACAATTTTTCTTCAAATCCTGTGAGCATCCTGATTACCAGTGCTTTGAACTGTGCATCTGATAGGTTGGCTATCTCTTTGTCACTTAGGTGTATTTTTTTCTGGAGCTTTGATGTGTTCTTTCATTTGGGCCATTTTTTCCCTCGGTGTGCCTGTTACTTTAAGGGGTGGAGCCTTAGGTGTTCACCAGGGCGGGGTAACCCCTGTTGTGATGCTGCCTGTGGGGGCAGGGCCTGAGAGAACAATGGCGCTTGCTCTGTTCTCCAGATTTCCCCAGCTACCTACAAGCAAGTTGGGCCCTTCTTTGCTAGCTCCGGGGTGAGTGGACAGGCCTGCACAGTTCCATGTCCCTGTGGGTCTCCCCAACGAACTCTCCTGTGAGTCTGGGAGTTCCTCCCACTGCAGCCTCAACCCCCGCAGATGTATTCAATCAGTAGTTTGAGGCTTTATTTCCCTGCATTGGTGGGCCTCGCCGTCTGTTCTGCTCCCCAGCTTTTCCTCCCGGGAAATCTTCGCAAGAATGAGGGACCGCTCAGTCCACCAATCTCAGCCCCGGTTTCGCCGAGTGCGCCTGCCAAGTTTTGGCTAGGTGCGCCTGCCATGGGCCTCTCCGGGCAGCTGTAGCATTGCTGGTACTGCTCCTCGAACTGCGTCTTGCCGAGTACTCTCCACCTGGCTCCACCCCACTTACTGGTCTGGATGAACGTGTCTTCTTTTACTCCTTGGTTGTCAGACTTCCACTCAGTTCAGTTTTCTGTCAGATCTGGCTGTTTTTGTTTTTTTTTTTTAAATTGTTGTTTTTCCTCTTTTGGTTGTGAGAGGAGGCACAGTGTGTCTACCTACACCTCCATCTTGGCGGGAAGTCCAAAACTCATGTATTCTTATGCTCACATACTAAAGGTTGAGTCCCACTGATATCTTTGCTTGTCAATTTCACTATTTAATTTTATCCTCACAAATGCTATATATATAGCAGTCTCCCCACATTTGTAGGTAAAAATAATGAGGCTAAGAGTGCCTAAATCCATGGTTCTCTGTGTACTGAGGTACCCCTGGACACTACAATAATCTTACAGAGTCCTACAGGTATTTTAAATTTCTAGGAAGATACAATGATACTCAACATCTCTTGAACACTAAGTCAACTGCTAGCTCAAAGTAATTCCATTGCAAACTACATACTTTTTATAAATTTTGCTACATATCTTTGAGGATGCATTATCTTTATTTAGCTAGGTTTTTAGCATTTGCTGAGATTAAAAGCATGTACCATGAGAAAAACAATATGGAACCAGAAATAAGAGTGATTGTGGCTAATCTGATAGCAATGTCTAAAAATTTGTGCAGCAATATTATTTTGAAATATTGTATAATATCTACATATTTGACCCTGGCTGGTGTAGCTCAGTGGACTGAGCATGGGCTGAGAACCAAAAAGTCACCAGTATGATTCCCAGTCAGGGCACATGCCTGGGTTGCAGGCCAGGTCCTCAGTGGGGGCCGTGTGAGAGGCTACCACACAATGGTGTTTCTCTCCCTCTTTTTCTCTCCCTTCCCCTTCTCTCTAAAAATAAATAAATAAAATCTAAAAAAAATTATATTAATATATATTTACATAGTCATATGTTTAAATATAAATAAATATGTGAATTTTAATTTTATTATATATAAAATATGACATTTTATACTATATTATTTTTCAGACTACATATATTTTCAAATGGTCAGTAAGCTATTAGAACACAATTATTTATTAAGTTATTTGTACTAACTACTTAATAAATGGAAAGGTTAAGTACTCTTTGGGCCTAGCATACACTGTGAAGAAAATACTGAGACACTAAGGATGCCACATCAGCTGACAAAATTTAGGAACCTCTGGCTTAAGGCATGAATTTTTGATAGTAAAATATGAACCCAAGTCTACCTGTCTCTTTATGCTATGTCTATTTAACAAAGCTTCTTGGATCATAATCTTTCCAAGGAATTCCTGAGTACAAATGTGTGTGTGTGTGAGTCAGCTTGAATGTGACATACTTTTCAGATCTGATCCATTAGCATAATAATTGTCTTTTTACTACAAATGGTCAGATTCAAGTATATCAAATAGCCTTTATTCTAGCCCTGACTTTGCCCCAAACTAGCTGTGTGACTTGAGCTAGGTCACTTTGCCTCTCTGCATTTCTAAGTTTTAGTCAAGTCTACCCTAGCTAGTATCATAGACATGGAAGAAGGCAGAAATTAATATCTACTGAGCCTTTAGCTGGCAGGCATTCTGCTATGTGTTTTGTGTCATTATTTCTATTTAATCTTCAAATGTCCCTGATTTAGGTTATTTTCTTATAACTATTTCACAGATTTATAAACAGATATAGGGAGGTGAGGGTAACACGGGCAATTCAAGAGCAAAACTTCTGCTCTAAATCACTGACTAAAATAGTGAAAAATAAACTCAGTTCTTTTCGGTTCTTAAAATAAAAAAGTGAAATCAAGTACTCATTCATATTTAGAACTCAGAAGATTAGTGTCACATGGAGTCTAATAAAATATTAACCTTCACTAACATCCTCATCCAAGGTCTGGAAGAGCCCACCTTTTGGATCAGATAAACTGAGGACTCCTTGAGATACTGTATCTCTTGCTAAATCCCCACAGACCTGTCATCAAGGCAGCAGTCCATAGTGAATTGACAGAAATTGGGCAATGAAGGCCAGATAGAAGAAGAAATCTGAATCCAGGGCCTGCATAGCTCTCATCACTGCTCCCTCCATTATAGATCAGTAGGAATATATAGAGAGTGCTACTATTTTACAGAGAAGACTCCTCTGAATTGAAAAAAAATATATAAGAGGAATGAGGAGCAGTCAAGTTATAAAAAGTCAGAGAAGAACATGAGGAATCAGCAATACATTGACATGAACAGTAGAGTGATTTTAGCTTGATGAGGAGACCCAGGAGATCATGTTCAATCATTTTGTTAAGGCAGAGAGATATCATCTCTTTCAAGTTTTTGCTCTTGCCTAGAAAATACTCTTATAGCTAGAAAAACAAAAACAAACAAAAAAACACCTCACCAAAAAAAATGTGTTTACCAGACAGTAATATAATTTTTTTAATGAAGATTGAGGAAAGCTAACAATATCTGTTGGAAATTTGTAGCAACTAGTTGGAGAGGTAGGAAAGGGTGAGTCACAAGACATACTGAGGATACTTGATAATGAAAGGTACATTTTCTTTCTTAGAGACAAAGATGAGAAAAATTGGGAAGAGAGAATCTTGTTAAGTTACATAACTGGCTCTACCAGCCAACTAAAAATCTGTTTAGAATTTTTCTATAAGGAATGTCTGGCTGCTTAATTTCTGTTCTTTTTACACAGTTTCTCTGGGACCTTATTTGTTGCACACAAATCAGTTCTGTCTAATTGAGAATCTAAAATATTTAAAAATACTAGAAAGTACTTTTAAAAGTACTAGAGCAATGAGTGGCCCACCAAAATGAAATTAAGCTTTCTATGTCAGTATTCAGCAAGGAATGCTTACCTGGCATTGTCCTCTGAGCCCCAGAATCTCCACCACCACAGTCACAAAGAGACCTCCCAGAATAGATATCTCCAGGGGACATTACTTGGATGGGGTCTTTAAATTATGATTCTTATAAAAACAACACAAAAGTTTGATTGAGAGTGTTTTCTAACATTTTTGATCATCACTGTACATAGCACTTGATATATATTATCTAATTGAATGCCAAAGAAGCTTGCAGAGGTTTGAAGCGACAAACTAATTTGTGCATGTTTGAATTTTCTGACTACAGTTATTCTGCAGCCTTAAATGAGCTATACTATAGTTTTCCAACATTTTTTCTGCCATGAGAAACAAAAAAACTTATATTTTTATTTTAAATAATAACACTATATTAAAATATGTAATATAAAATAATATATATTACATATAATACGTGGGATCTGGCACAAATAATGCCCCTTTTTTATTACAAAAATTTTTATTATGATATCATACACATGTGATTCTGTAACATAACAATATCACACTCAAGCACACCATGTGATATTTTAGATGAAATGTTCAAATTAAAACTATAAGTTATTACATCCATATTTATTACCATACCAACCACACTCAAGCAGACATTACTTCTGTTGGAACCTGTATATTATATGTAAAGATTTGTGATATAATATAAATATAAAATTATCTATATTATTTAGTTATATATTTATATATTTTTATAGCATGATAGGGTAAAGTCGTGCCCTTGATAAAGACAGCTGGAGGGCTAATGACATTGATGTCACCACATAAGATCTGTGTAATGTAACTTCCTAAGTTCTGAGTTTCAGGCTCAGAAAAAAATAAAATAAAATAACTATGAACATTTTTCTTTAGCCATGCACAGGAATGATTAGGCTATAGAAAACATGTAAAAAATTCTGGTAAAAATCTCCACATCTTCCTAAGAGGGAACTCTAGCAATCCCTTGCCCAAGGAAGGTCTTTGCATTGGTCCATCTTGTTTTCCCTACTGAGCTCTGGGACCTTACTCTCATCTCTTACCATCTGTACTGAGGTATCCAATTCTTGAGTCATGGCTATTATTTATACATCATATTCATACAGAATGTTCTTAGTGCTCACACTTTTGCAGAAAGGACGATCCTCATTGTTATTTCTTTATAAAAGGTTTTGCTCCCTTTAACATATTCTGCAAATTCAAGCTGCCACTTTACCCTTTGATTAGGGGACTTGAGTGGTGCCACAGCTACAGCATTCATCTTGTCTCTCCTGTTCTCTCACTCTCCATCTACAGAGGCTGAGTGCTCTCCAGGCCTCAGGAGTTAGGGCTTTTGATTCTGCTCTTGTTTGTAGTAAACCTCACTGGCTGCTTCAGGCCCATGTTGGAAACGGTGCCCCCATAATGCATCACCACAATACTCTTGCATAGTTAACATTTCTCTATGAACAGGCTTGGTAGCCTTAATTTGTAATAGATCAGGCAGTAAATATGAAGTGTGTCTGGAAAAAGTCCAGTCACTGTTCATATAACAAGAACAGTTTGCACAACAATGATGTAAACTGACAGCCAAGGAGAGTGGACTAGAATGCACAGGCATGAACAATGATGAACTGGCTTCACTGTAGTAGCCAGTGGGAACAGTAGATGCTATTGAGTGAGCATGTGTACTGTGTAGTTTTTGCATTCAAGATGACTGAGCAAGTTGATCAACAAATCTGCATCAAATTTTGCATTAAGCTTGAACACATACACAAAAAATATTGGTATACAAATAGCAAACATTATTTTAAAACTCCGGTGGGCCAAAGTATGGATGGCAAGACTGCAGTTTGGAAGAATTTATATGTACTTGGTGATTAAATTGACTTTGTTTGATAGAGCATTACTTTAGAATCTGTGCATACAATCTTTGATGTAGAAGAGCTGAGAATTTAATATTCTGCACAAACTGGGAAAATAAGTGTTGAGTATTGTGTTATATATTAAGAGAACTAGATGCTGTTTTTATTTAAATATTTTATACCAGTGTTTGGAATTAAGTGATAGGGCAGACTTTCGCAAAGTCTGGCCCCTAGACTATTTGCATCAGAATTACAGGGTAGGTGGGATGCATGCTTATGATTGGATAGGAACTACAGATCTCTGGGCCCACCAGATTTCCTGAACCAACCTTCCAGGATCTGCATTTGTAAAAGATCCCAAGGTATTTCTTTTGTGTTGTAGAATTTACATAATTCTTCCTTTAAAACAAGAACAAGAATGGCACTTTCTTTTTGTTTATTGAATATAATCTAATGAACAAAATAATCTAACAAACAAAATAGAACCATGTAAAAATGGAACAGACTGAAAATGACCAGAGGGGAGGGGGAAGAGGGATAATGGTAGAAAGAAGGGGAAAGGACTGGACAAAGAACATGTATGAATGACCCATGGACATGGACAATGGTATGGGACTTGACTGTGTGGTAGAGGGGGCTTGGGTAGAGGAGGGCAAAGGGGGAAAAGTTGGGACAACTGTAATAGAATAATTAAAAACGATTTAGCCCTGGCTGGTGTAGCTCAGTGGATTGAGCGTGGGCTGGGAACCAAAGGGTCCCAGTTTGATTCTCAGTCAGGGCACATGCCTGGGCTGCAGACCAGGTCCCTAGTGAGGGCCATGTGAGAGGCAACCATACCTTGCTGTTTCTCTCCCTCTCTTTCTCCTTCCCTTCCCCTCTCTCTAAAAAAATAAATAAATAAAATCTTTAAAAAAAAGATTTAATAAAAAATTAAATGAAACTTCTTTTTTAACAGAAAAGCATCAGGGTGCATCTTCAGAAAAGAGTTAATTACAAGTTAAGAACATTTCTTCCAGACACAATTAAGCACTGATGAAGAGGTTGCTTATCTGTAGCAGAAAGAACTCTGTGCTGAGTCTTCTAATAAGGCTATGTGGCCTTAGAGCAGCCACTTAACCTCTCTGGCCTCAGTATACTAACCTCTGGGCAGAAATGAGGACATTGCTACATGACTATGGAAACCCCATGTATCAGGAACATTGACTTTAAAATTCTGGAAAAGAATTCCTTGCTGGAGCATATGGTGCCTGTCATATTTTGCTAGAAAGTTGGAAGGACATTATTCTTTCTTAATAGATGGCTCACCTTTATGCCGTAAAGCAGGGGTTCTCACACTTGGCTGCTCATCAATGCCATATAGGAGCTGTTAAATCCTGATGTCTAGGTTGTGCTCCAGATCAACTGAATCCAAATTTCTGGACCAGAGACCCAGGCATCTGTATTTCTCATTACAGTTCCCCAGATGTCTGTAAAGTATGGCAGAAGCTCCTTCATGATAGGGGTCAGCTGGGATCCTAAAAGACCCCTCCCTGAATAGTCTAGTTGTTTGAGGCTACAGTGGGTCCTGAGTTAATAAGCCATGAAAATGATTATTGTGATAAGGTAAATGGAGGGCAACCCTACTCAGAGAATTGCTTAGTATGTCAAGCAGATTTCAATGTGGAAAGAAGAACTCCCAAGAGTATTAAGGAATAAGGCTTACACAATTGTGGGAGAAGCTGGAGATGCACAGGTCTGAAGGAGTTGGAAGATTTGGGAAAAGTCACTAGCAGCCCTCACTAAATTCTATTAAAGTTGGACGGGAGGCACTTGTATGGGGGATGGGTAGAAAGCTGTGGCCACCACTACAGAAAATCCTAGGGAAGGCTGCCTCCCAGGGTCTGCTGGTGGGCCTTGTCACTGGAGTCAGCAGGATCAGCAGTTGGGAAGAATCCGTGGAGGCAGAACAGGAGAGAGTGAGAACAACCAGGAGCCTATAATTGTCTTTGGCCACCTCCAACAATGACAGCCTTGGAATCCCATTCACACTTCGCTTCATCTCATCAACTCTTACTCAGCCACAAAGTGGACGAGAATTTGTAAGATATAGCATCACATTAGCCAAATTGATTTGTTTGCAAACTGGCACATTTGGAAAATGTCCCCCGAGGATCATGCCTTTACACAATTCAGCCCTTGCATTGTGCCAGTGGAGAGGAAAGCATAGGAATTAAGTCATTTACCCCTGGCTCTGGTTTTTCACTTAGGTCTAACTCTCACCTGCTTTATGCAAGCACTTGAATATATTGGTTCCTCTTGGGACAAACAGGAAGTCTGTGGCTCTTCTTTCTTAAATCTCCATCCCATACACTGTCAAGATGGGCTTACGTACTGGCATCTTTTTGTTTCATAAGTGAAAACACACACATCCTATTTACCTTTTATAGGTGATCCTCGCCTTATCATTTTATGCTCTGATGCACAGGCATATGACGTGACCAGTGTGGCATGAACACTCTACTAGTAATTCTTACTTGATGATTTGAAAATTTATTGATGCTTTAATAGAACAGGTTTTCTGAACTAGGCTTGTGCATAAATACATTGCTTTGTATTCATAGCCACTATTTGTCACATAATCTGGCTTTTCATGCAAAGGCATCTACAAGGAGGTAGGGAGCAATAGAAGAAAACTGTAAATACTCAGGAAAAGGCAGTAAAGAGAAAAACCAAGCCTGAGGCAGAGTACAGGGGAGGAAGGCCAGTGGGCAAGAAGGGGAAGAATCTTCATTAATAGCAAAGTGACACAATATTTTGGTCACATAATATTTTACCGTGTGTGATAAACTTGACAAGTGAAATCTATAAAGCTTACTTTATTTCAATTGTGGACTAAAAAACAGACAGTTCTGTTATATTTCCATATTGAATCATCCCTGGCCTGAGCAGTACAAAATGGAATTTCTAGACAAAACACGACAACTAATTCATATGACTTTGAGCAAAGTGTTTTTAATCTCTGGGCCTCAGCTTCCTCATCATTAAATGTGATCTTGGACTGGATTAGGTATGACATATTGACAGTCCATGGGCTACATATGTATTAACTGACCCTCAAGTTTTGGCCATTTTTTAAACTTTTAAAAAATCTAATCTCCAGACTTTAATTGAATTTTACTTGTTCTTTTTTTTTTAGTAGTATTCTTTGTCTATTCCAAAATCTAATCTAGGATAACACTGTGCATTTAGAACAGGATAAATTTTAAAATTAGATTAATTGTCAATAAATAAAAAGAAAATTTTCACATAAAACATCTGAATTTCACACTTCCCTTGAAAACTCAGGACAAGAGTCCTGTGTGCACAGTTTGCTAATCTCAAGCTGAGCACCACCAGCCCTTAGACAGGGCTGTGCCCTCCAGTTGCCACAGTTTTCCCTACTGTCAATTGTCACCCAGACAAAGGGGACAAATGACAATAACCATTAGCTCACTTGGCACCTCTAATTGTAATACAGCCAAGAGGGCATGGAATATTCGTTGTACTCATATCTCTATGAAAAGTGAGAAATCAAAAATAAGTCAGCCTAAAAGTACAGCATGTTTCCAGAAAATAATGGGGGCCCTGTCCAGGTAGCTCAGCTGGTTAGAGCATTGTCTTGATACACTAACTTTCCAGGGTTGATCCCTGGTCAGGACATGTACAGGAATACAGGAATCAATCAATAAATATATAAATAAATGGAACAACAAATTGATGTTCCTCTCTCTCCCTTCCTCTTTTTCTCTCTCTCTCAAATCAATAAATAATTTTAAAAATAGGCAAGAAAAAATTTGAAAGAATAGATGCATTTAAATAACCAACCTGGCCTCTAGGTATTTTGCTTTGAAAACCCTGGGCAAAGAGCCACTTTTCCAGTTCTTTTCATTGTGGCCATTTGAAGAAGTGGTACTTGTGATCAGGCTAGGGTGCTGGGGAATATAATGTTTCTGCAGGCCAGCTCTATAATGCTTTCTTTTTAAACCCTCTTACTAAATATAAGAGTTCTGAGTTCCAAGCCTTCAAACAATGTAGTACAATTCTCATGCTTTTTTTTTTGTTCCTAGAACTTGGGTCTTGAGAAACCATATTGCAGTGCTATTAAAAATAGGCTTTGTGCCCGGCTGGTGTAGCTCAGTGGATTGAGCGTGGGCTGGGAACCAAACGGTCCCGGTTCGATTCCCAGTCAGGGCACATGCCTGGGTTGCGGGCCAGGTCCCCAGTGAGGGCCATATGAGAGGCAACCATACATTGCTGTTTCTCCCTCTCTTTCTCCCTTCCTTCTCTTCTCTCTAAAAAATAAATAAATAAAATCTTTAAAAAAAAAATAGGCTTTGTGCCCTGGCTGGTGTGGCTCAGTGGATTGAGTGTTGGCCTGTACACTGCCAAAAGTTCACTGATTTGATTCCCAGCAGGGGCACATGCCTGGGTTGTAGGCCAGGTCCCTAGCTGGGGTCATGCAAGAGGCAACCGATCTTTGTATCTCTCACACATCGATGTCTTTCTCCCTCTCTTTCTCCCTCCCTTCCTCTCTCTCTAAAAATAAATAAATAAAATATTTAAAAAGTATATACTGCAATCGATATTAAAAATAATATGGGCTTTGAATTCAAACTACACAGTCTTAAATTCCAGCTTCACCACTTTCAAGGTATATGACTTCGGTCAATGCACTCAACTTTCCTTTGTCTCAGTTCCTTTTTCTTAAAATTGAGCTAATAAATGGGACCAGGTATATAAGATTGCTCTAATAATAAGTGTTTAGTACATGACAATGTCTATTACCATCAATATATCATCACCCTCTCAGTATGCTGCATCTCCACTTTAGCCTCAGAAAACAAACAAGCAAACAAACAAACAAGCAAAAAACAAAACCCGGAGGATCTGAATGAGGTAAAGGGTATTAGGGGATACTATTACATGAAATTGATTGAGCATACTTTATGTGGCACCAGGGAAAAATTAGACCAAATAAGTAAAAGTTAGAGGGAAATAGATGTTGGTTCAGCATAATGAAGATCTTTCTTACATCCAGAGGCAGAAAATAATTTGAATGGGCTGTTGTCAGGTAATGAGCTACCTGTTACTTACAGTGTTCAAGCAAAGACTGGATGATTGTCCACTGGATATATTGTAGATCGGCTATCCGTAGCGATAGCCATAGATATTTGTGAGTATTTAAATCTATTATTTAAAATTAAGTAAAATTAAAAATTCAGCTCCTCAGCCACACTAGCTACACTTCAATTGCTAATAGCCATAACCATGAGTGGCTAGAGGCTACTCTATTGAACATCACAGATGTAGAATGTTTCCATCATCACAGAAATCTCCAACAGCACATTGGAAAGGGATGTTCTGCATCATGCTTTTGAATCTTGTTACTTGGGAAAGGTCATTTCAGGGAGCATGGAACAAGAATACTGAAGGAACTGAGATTCTGAGTGGTATAAAGTTTGCTTACCATGGACTCCTGGATTTCACTTATCCATATCCCAAGGCAAAGCACGATTTCTTAGTCTCAGTTCCTCCAGATGCATAATTAAATCTTGCCCCAGAGGGCAGCTATGAGTGTAAATGAATAAAATTCAGACTCAGTGTCTGGAACAAAGCAGCATGTACACATGCTCAAGTCTATTCTTTAGCTGAAGGGAAATACACATGTAGAACTAGGGAACTCAAGTGCAGTGAAGCAGCCACTTTGTGTTACCTTTTGAAAGAGCAGGATCTTTCCAAAATCAATAGCTACTATCAGTGACCACTAAACTGTGTGCTGGGTGCATATCTGTGTGCACCCACATATAAACTGTGTGCATATCTGTCTCTGATCCTTCTGCCAGAATTAATTCCTGCCGCCATCCTGCAAGGAAGCTACTCACACTCTCCTCATACTGAGAAAAGTAAAGCTTGGAGAGATTATATCATCTACCTATGGTTGTAAGGGGCTACATACAGACTTCAAATGTTGATTCTTTTGATTCAGGTTGATTGCAATTCGTAATTTTACATATGGATTTATTACATATGACAGATACTGTAATTCTTTAACAATTCATATGTAGAAACTGGCACAACTGGTATTTGGACGCAAGTATCTCTAGTACCATGTGTTTGATGACTGTGCTCCCAGTCTGCTCTCCTTGTCTATAAGACCAGTAGCAAAATAGTTAAGGGTGACATCACAATGATACTGTAAACTCTTAGTAGACAAGAATTATAGCTATAACATTTGTTTTTTCATTGTATCCCAGAACTGTGCAGGACATAGAAGGATTAAATATCTATTTGCTTAATTAAATTAAGGTAAATCTTCAAAAAGTACAATATGACCAAGAAGCTCTTTTTCAGCAACTGACTTCAGTGGACCTTGCTCATCTTCACAAAGCAAAGGAAGTGCTCATTATGTAGATGTTGGCTATCACTTTAATTGTATTGCCAAGGTGGAAAAGGGCTATTTGTTCTTAGAAAGATAATGAGGGATATATATATATATGTAATGTGGATAACACTTGACTGATACAGAACCTGAAAGTATTTTAATTTTTAATTTTAGTGTTATTTAATTCATTTGAAAGCTATGATAAGGTTTGTTTACTTTTAGGAAATATCCACCCCTTTGTTTGTGAAGATAGAGCTCCCCACACTAGTCAATGTGAGTGTCTCTGCTAAGACAACCATGTAGAAAACTGCAATCAGCTAAACAATTGGTTAGTTAGCGATGCATTACCGAGACTGAACACCAGGTTAGAAAGTGGCTGTTGGCAGCTGCATTCTTTCCAAGCATCCTGATTCTTTTATAATTTATTTTTATTTTTAATTACTTTATTGTTCTTCAACTACGGTTGTCTGCATTTTCTCCCCTCCACTCCTCCACCCCCCAACCCAACCCCACTTCCCTCCCTTGCTTCGATTCTTGTTTGGTGGCAAAGGGCAGCGTGAGGTAGGATTGACCAGGAATTCTTATGTTCCCACTGGAAATGTAAGTGTTCCTCCAGCTTGTGAATTCTCAAATGTATTTGTTCAAGTTCCCCAAGAGTTATAAAGAAAATTCTCCATTTTATTTTAGATTTTACGTCTTTGAAATTGAGGAGAGGATTTTTCTTTGAAAGATTATAGAATATATATGATTACAAAGGCTTAAAATATTACACAAAATTGCCTAGATGTACTTTACATGTTGGTTTCTATTTCATTGTTGTTTTTGAAGAAATATTATGGCATTTGTTAAATAGATGATGTTATCTGCAGGTAGTTTGGTGATATTTTCAAGGAGCCATTTTTCAACAAAGTTGTTTTTCTTACCATGGTCATAAATCTGAAAGTCAGTCATATCTGTCTCTGATCCTTCTGCCAGAATTATAATTAAGAGGTGTGTGTATTTTCAGACACTTTCTATACTTACATAAATTCTGTATGCAGAATTTTTAGCTGTTCATACAAAAAATGAAACTGTTCTAGTTCTATATCTTAATTTTTCTTATTTTTAAATCTTGAGTACCTTTCTGTATCGTTTTTATCGAGTTAATAATATTCAAAGTCATAATGCCCAAAACAACCATTAATTATTGAGAATACTCCATATCTCAGATTTTATGCTAAGATACTTACATCACTTATCTCGTTAACATTTCAATAAATTAGAGGCCTTACCCCAGTTTTATCATTATCTCCATTTTACAGGCAAGGAAACTGAGCCCAGAGAGATCAAGTAACTTGCTCAAGGATGCACAGCTGATAACTGATGGATTCTTTAAAACAGAATATGGCTTCATTTAAAAAATGGTGAACATTTTCCCCCACAACTTGGACTGACCCAGTTTCTGTCCTGATCACCCTCATTCCCCATCCTCCAACTCTGTCAATTCTCTGTCCCCTTCCTTACAGCCATCACAGCACTCAACTGCAGTATTGCTGATGGAGGAATGCTGTCTCTCTTTTAAAGAAACTATATACATTCAGAATTACAGCTTCTGTGGAATGTTAATGGTATTGCATGGTTCTTAGATATAGATGTAGAAACCTCACAAGAGCATTATGGGTAAGACAGTAATCCTTCCATAACTGTTAATTTAAGGTGTTGGCACCCTTTGAGCAGTCCGCATTGATTTTCTGCTTCTACACCTCCATTCAACTTTATTCCTGTCTAAAGCAGAAGTCTCTTTAACATATGGAACTAATCAGGGATCTTGTCAAGGTATGGCTGATCCACCACTAATATAAAACTGGATCTCACCACTTTAACAAAAAGTCTTTTTCTTGCATGGATCTGATTGACAGCAAGAACTTCATGGCTCATGTACCACTGCTTACTCTTGGGCCAGATACATATCAATTATGGGACGCTTGTACATGGTACATCTATCTCCTTTCTTATTTTCCACACAAGGTGCAAGGCTGTGAAATATTTCTTGTATGTTTTGTGGCAAAAGGCAAAGATTCCTAAAATCATATTTATCAGAAATTGCAGAACAGTTTCCATTAACTCTTGTGTTAGCCACTGTCATAATTGGAATAATGGCTCCTCAGCAATGTCCACATCCTAAGCCCCAGAACCTATAAATATGTCATTACCTTACATGTCAAAGAGAAACTAAGTTTACAGATAAGATTAAGGGTGCAGAGAAAGAAATAAGGAGCTCCTACCCTTTGAGACAGCATGGATAGAACTGGAGAGCATTATGCTAATTGAAATAAGCCAGACAGTGAGGGACAAATACCATATGATCTCACCTTTAACTCAAACATAATCAACAAAAGAAAAAAGCAAGCAAAATATAACCAGAGACATTGGAATTAAGAACAATCTAACAATAACCAGAGGGGAGGAGAGAGTGGGGGAAAGGTTTTCAGGAACTACTCTACTATAAAGGACACATGGACAAAACCAAAGGGGAGAGTGGAAGCAAGGGAGGGAGGGAGGTTTGGCTGGGATGGGGGGGATGGTGGGGGGAAATTGCAGACAACTGTAATTGAACAACAATAAAATAATTTTAAAAAAAGATTAAGGGTGCCGATCAGTTGACTTTTCTTTTTTTGCCTTGACTGGTATGGCTCAGTGTATTGGGTGCAGGCCTGTGAACCAAAGGGTCACTGGTTTGGTTCCCAGTCAGGTCACATGTCTGGGTTGTGGGCCAGATCCCCAGTATGGGCCACACAAAAGGCAACTACACAATGGTGTTTCTCTCCCTCTCTTTGTTTCTCCCTTCTCCTCTCTCTAAAAATAAATAAATAAAATCTTTAACACTTTTTTAATTACAGTTGGCAATATTATATATTACTTTCAGATATACAGCATAGTGGTTTGACATTTATATAATTTACAAAGTGATCCCCCTGATAAATCTAGTACCCGCCTGGTACCATAAATAGTTATTAAAAATATTGATATAGTCCCTATGTTTTTTTTTATATCCCCATGACTGTTTTGTAACTGATTGACTGACTTTAAAATAGGGAGACTATCCTAGATTACCTGGATGGGCCCAATGTAATCACAAGTGTACCTAAAAATTGAACAGGGAGGCAGAAGAGAAAACTGTAGTGATATATTGCGAGAAAAACTTGATATGTCCTGGCTGGTTTTGAAAACAGAGGAAGGGGCTATGAGTCATGGAGTATAGACAGCCTCTAGAACCTGGAGGGGCAAGGAAACCTTTCTCCCCAGAGGCTGCAGGAAGCAATACAACCTGACCACATCTTGATATCAGCCCAGGGAGACCAATGTTGTACTTCTGAAATACAGAACCATATGATAGTAAATATGCATTGTTTTAAACTTCCAAGTTTGCAATAATTTGTTATAACAGCAATAGAAGTATAATACAACCACCAAATATTTCTTCATAGATTACCAAATCATGGCTGGAACTAAACTTTGTTTCAATGTCAAAGCAGAGGACTTTTTTCATCAAAGGATCATCTTTCTACTTTCATAATGAGCCATTTTGTAGATTCAACTAGTGGGGACCTTGATATGAGACATATTAACAAAACATGGATAAATTCAACAAGAACATTCAATTCTTTTCTTCCCTTTAACGTCTTACATTAAAAGGACTCATGGGTTCAACATTCTTGTTGGTAATTGTATATGTTTTTTAGACCCCCAAGTCATATTCATTCTGTGCCATTCTGTTTGTCACAGCTATAATTTCAGCAATGAGACAGATTTTATCTCTTGAACAATGAAAGTAAATAACCAAGTTCAATGGCTCTTTAATTCTGTGCTTCCTAATGCTGAATGTCATAGTGGTTTGGCAGAGAATATTTATTCAACAGATCCTGATAGAAGCCTACAACTTCCAGAGGAGAATCTTTTGTGCCAGTAATAGCAGCCTTTTCGAACAATCACTTCAACAATGGAACACTTTTATAAAAAGTTAAAAACTTAGTAAAGTGTGGGTGCTTCTCCTCTGTAAGAATATTTGCCTCGTTATAGCCATATGGGACATGATCTACATTATGGCATCTCAGCATTGTTGTTGGCATAATGAAGTCAAGTTTTCCTGCCTGAATGGGATGCCACATGTTACTCAACACACATTCACAGACAAAGGCGCTATGGATAGAATGAAAGGGGCAAAGTTCACCTTATTAGTTATTCAGTGGGTATGTCGTTTAATACAGATTTTTAAAATCACAATGTTCACTTAGAAGGTTAAAAATTTCAAATTGGTACCACTAATATTGTCATTTGAAATACCATTTATGCACTTAAATATGAAATATACTACTATTCACATTCACAGCTTGGCCTCATATGAAGAAACAACAATGCTAAAATCACTGATTCATATGGAAATATTTTCATTTTATGCTACAACAGAAATCATTGTACAGTATACATTAGCATGTTGGCAACATATTGCAACCATGAAAAAGGTTTTATAGTACTTTAATAAAAACTAAAATGTGTTAATATCATTATCATTCACTGAATACTAGAAAAATCTGATAAGAGGCTTAAGTTTAATATTTATAAGTTTAATGTTACAGAAGTAAATGTTGTGTCCAATCTTTTCTATTATGATAATAGCTAAAAGTATAGTACAATTTTATGCTAAGGATATAATAAGGCAAGTTACAGTTTTGTTGAAAACTCAAATTAATTACTAAAATCTGAAGAATGATCTCACAAGTCTTTAAGTATTTAAATAATTGTAGGTCAGTAACCTTTGGCTGCCCACAATAAGCATCAAACAAGAACAAACAAGGTTCACCTGTAACACAGCAGATTTGGATGACACCTAAGAGAGAGAGGAAAAGAAACAATATTTTGTGAGTGTACACTCTTCATAATCTATTGTATTGGGTGACTTTGTACATTATTTCTTTTATTTGTCATGCAAAAAGAAATATGTGGAGTTTGTCTTATTATTCTCATTTTATACATGAAACTTGGACTCCAAGAGGATAACAAATTTGATTTCATAGAGCTAGTGAGTTACAGAGTTGTCTAAATCCAAAAATAAACTCAGACAAGTCTTAAGAGGTAAATAATACTGTTCCTACTTGATGGATGAAAAAACAAATCTCAGAGAATCTGAGTGATTTCTCTCATAATGGTTTCATATCAAGGTCATTCTCATATTAAGGTCATGGAAATAAGGCATACTCCTGACTTTTAGGCTATATTGTTTCTATCCAGAACAAGTCTAAGATACCTTTACCTCTTCAAATTATTTCCTGAGAAATGACAAATTAAAGGAAACATCAACAAGAAAAATATTTATAATTCACAAAGTGCCTATGCCTGATTTTCTTTAGAAGACCTATCCAGGTTTTTATCCTGGCTCTTTTTAAAGCAGTGGCTCCTTGTCTTGCCTGGAATAACAGCAACAAAAAATTCTCAAACACATCCAAACAGGAAGGAAAGTGCTGGCTTTTTCCTTATGGCTACACAAATTAAAATATAGGTGTCCTCACTCATTTCTCAAAGCTACAGTGATGTCAACATAAGGTTTTAGCTACTTTCCTCTTCTCTGCAGAGTCTTGAGAATTACATTGTCTCTGCCATATTCAATATGATATGAAAACTATTTCCAGCTGATGGATTTGAGGTGCTTAAAACATGAGCTATTAGATGTTAGGAATCTCAGAAATGAAGATATCACAGTGTGTTTGAGAATACTTTATTTTGCCATGTATAATGCACTCCTGTGTAGAGTGCTCATGTTTTTGGCCCAAATTTTCAGGAAAAAAAATTACATTTTAATTTTTTAATTCAATTTTAAAATGTATTTGTATTTAGAAGCAAAACCTATTATTGTAGTCTGGGGTTATTTTTTGCATATGGATATTGTTATTGCTTTCTAAAGTTACACTTTTAACTCCTAAGCATAAATAAAAGAATTAAAAACATTTTAGTACTACCCATGTATAATGTGCATCCTTATTTTTTCCTAAAAAAATTTTGGATAAAAAAGTATGCATTATACATGAAAAAATATGATAATTGCTCACAGGAAAAAGCTAAGAAATTGACCCCTTGGTGCTAGGAGAAGTGAGCACAGAAGGTGAAATGAGCATGAAGTATAACTGAAGAGTTTGTTGCAATTTCTGCCCTCACCTCCAAGTCAAATTTCCAAAGGTGGAAACCAGCAGGAAGAATGTCCTGGAAACTTTGTTTAAAATCCAGATTCTTGGGCTTCACACCAACTTGCTGAGTTCAGATATCCTAGGGAGACCTTAGGTGATCTGAGTACTTCCAAGCACTTTCAGTGGTCCCCAGCAGGGGTCTTTAATAGTGTTCCACTGCGATTAACATTCATTTCGAAGTCCACAATCAGCTACATGTAACCTTTATCTGGATGACAATCAGCTTCTCTTTTCTTTCCTTTCTTTTTTTTTATTGTTTCTTAATTACAATTTCCCCCCATTATTTTCCTCTACCCTACCCACCCTCACCACCCACATTCACTCCTCAATCCACCACCTGCCATTGTCTATGTCCATGGGACCTTTTTATATGTTCCTTGATGATCGTTCCTCATTCCCCACTTCTACCCTCCCATCAGCTCACTGTCAGTTATTTATTTCCTGGTCTCTGGTTCCACGTTTCTCACTTGTTTGTTTTATTGATTAGGGTCCAATTATAGGTGAGGTCATATGGTATTTGTCTTTCACCACCTGGCATACTTCACTTAGCATAATGCTCTCCAGTTCCATCCATGCTGTCATGAAGTGTAGCAGCTCCTTCTTTCTTTCTGCTATATAGTATTTCATTGTGTAAATGTACCACAATTTTTTGATCAGCTCACTTACTGATGAGCACTTAGGCTGTTTCCATCACTTGGTTATTGTAAATAATGCTGCTATGAACATTGAGGTGCATAGGTTCTTTTGAACTGATGTTTCAGGATTCTTAGGGTATAATCCCAGCAGTGGAATCACTAGATCAAAAAGCACTTCCATTTTTAATTTTGGAGGGAAATTTTTACTGTTTTTGACAGTGGCTGCATCAGTCTGCATTCCCACCAACAGTGTACTAGGGTTCCCTTTTCTCCACATCTGCATCAGCACTTGTTGTTTACAGATTTGTTTAACTTGGCCATTCTGACTGATGTGATGTGGTATCTCATTGTGATATTAATTTGCATCTCTCTGATGGCCAGTGATGCTTAGCATCCTTACATATGTCTCTGGGCCCTCTGTATGTCCTCCTTGGAGAAGGGTCTGTTCAGGTCCTTTGTCATTTTTTTCATCGGATTGTTTGCCTTCCTGGTATGGAGTCATGTGGGCTCTTTATATTATTTTTCAGAACAAACCCTTGTCTGAGGTTTATTTTACAAATATGTTTTCCCATATAGTTGGTTCCCTTTTCATTTTGCAGATGTTTTCTTTAGCTGTGAAGAGCTTTTTATTTTGATGAGATCACATTTGTTTTTTCTTTCCTTTATGTCCCTTGCTCTAGGAGATATATTGGTGAAAATATTGCTGCATGGAATATCTGAGATTTTCCTGCCCATGTTTTCCACTAGGACTTTTATGGTGTCATGACTTATATTTAGTCTTTTATCCATACTGAGTTTATTTTTGTGTATGGTATAAGTTGGTGGTCTAGTTTCATTTTTTTGCATATAGTTATTTAGGTCTCCCAACACCATTTGTTGAAGAAGCTATTTATAGTCCATTTTATGCTTCTTCCCCCTTTGTCAAACATTAATTGACCGTGGAGATTTGGGTTTATTTCTGGGCTCTCTACTCTGTTCCATTGATCCATTTGTCCATTCTTATGCCAGTAGCGGACTGTTTTGATTACAGTGGCCTTGTAACATAGTTTGATATCAGGTATTGTGATCCCTCCTACTTTGTTATTCTTTCTCAAAATTGCAGCAGCTATTCGGGGTCATTTATGGTTCCATATAAATTTTTGAAATGTTTGTTCTATATCTGTGAAATATGTCATTGGTATTTTAATAGGGATTGCGTTGAATCTATAAATTGTTTTGGGTAGTATGGACATTTTTACGATGTTAATTTTTCCAATCCATGAATAGAGTATATGCTTCCACTTATTTGTGTCCTCCTTAATTTTTTCTTCAGTATTGTGTTGTTTTCTGAGTACAGGTCTTTTAGCTCCTTGGTTAGGTTTATTCCTAGGTATTTTATTTCTTTTGTTGCTCCTGATTTCTCTTTCTGATATTTCATTGTTGGTATACAAAAATGCCTTTAGTTTCTAAATATTGACTTTGTATCCTACTGTTTTATCAAATTCACCTATTAGGTTGAGTAGTTTTGTGGTGCTATCTATAGGATTTTCTATGTACACTATTATGTCGTCTGCTAACAATGACAGTTTATTTCCTCCTTTCTCATTTGGATGCCTTTTATTTTTGTCTTATCTGATCACTGTGGCTAGAACTTCCAATACTATGTTGAATAGAAGTGGTGAAAGTGGACACCCTTGTCTTATCCCTGATTTTAGTAGGTTAGCATGATAAAGGACATACAAACTATCAACAAGAGCCAAGTGGAAATGAAGAATACAATTTCTGAATTCAAGAACACAGTACAAGAAGTCAAACAGGCTACCTGAAACAGAGGATTGAATTAGTAAGCTGGAGGACAAGGTAGAAAAAACTCCTAAAAGGAGTGAGAAAAGAAAAAAAAAAGACTCAAAAAGAATGAAGAGGGGTTAAGGGAAATGCGGGACAATATGAAACATAATGATATCCATATAATAGGATACCAGATGGAGAAGAATAGGAGCAAGGGATAGAAAAGCTGCTTGAAAAAATCATGGTGAAAAATTTTCTTAATTTGTTGAGACAAAAAGTCACACAAGTCCAGGAAGCACACAGAGTCCCAATCAAGAGGAACCCAAAGAGGTCTACTACAAGAAAATTCATTTTTGCCATTGAAATGGCAAAATTCAAAGACTAAGAGACAATCTTAAAGGCAAAAAGGGAGAAATAGGAAACAACATATAAGAGAGCCCCAACAAAGCCAGCCACTGAACTGAAACACTATAAGCCAGAAGGGAATGGCAAGAAATATTCCCAGTAATGAAAAGCAAAGGCCTATAACCAAGACTGCTCTATCCAGCAAGGTTCTCAATTAAAATACAACGTGAAATGAGGAGTTTCCCAGACAAAAGAAGGCTGAAAGAATACACCTCGACTAAACCAGCAATTGCAAGATAAAGGGGCTGCTTTAAAAAGATGAAGAAAAAGAGCGAGTGAAATGAAGAAGAGAGTGGAACACAGATACAAAGGGGATAGAACAGCAATGAATCAGTACCTATCAATAATAATCTTAAATATAAATGGATTAATTGCTCCAATCAAAAGTCATAGGGTAGCTGAATGGATAAGAAAACATGACCTGCACATATGCTGCCTATAATAGACCTACCTCAGACCAAAAGACCTACATAGACTGAAAGCGAAGGGTTGGAAACAAATATTCCAAGCAAATGGACAGGAGAAAAAAACCAGGGTAACAATGCTTATATCAGAAAAAAAATAGACTTCAAAATATAGGCCATAAAAAGATACACAGAAAGACACTTCATAATACTCATGGGAAGAATCCATCAAGAATACACAAACATTGTAAATATATATGCACCCAACATAGGAGCATCCAAATATATAAGGAAAATCTTGGAGAACTTCAAGAAAAATGTAACAGCAACACAATAATAGTAGGGGATTTTAACACCCCACTGTCAACAGTGGGTAGATCTTCCAAACAAAATATCAGCAAAGATATTGTGGAACTGAATGTCTCATTAGATCAAATGGACTATCTGTTAAATATAGAACATTTCATCCCAAAGAAGCAAAAATACACATTCTTTTCAAATGTACATGGAAAATTTTCAAAGAGCACATGATAGGACACAAAACAAGCTGCAACAAATTCAAGAAAATTGAAATCATATCAAGCATTTTCTTGGACCACAAGGACTTGAAACTAGAAACCAACTTTAAGAAAAAAATTCAAAAACACTCAAATTCATGGAGACTGAAAGCATGCTATTAAACAATGAATGGGTAATAATGAGATCAAGGAAGAAATAAAAAGGTTTCTGGAAAGAAAAAATTGAACACACAACAGTCCAAAACCTATGGGACATGGGGAGGCAGTCCTGATAAAGAAGTTCATAGCAATACAGGCCTACCTAAAAATGGTAGAAAACATTTCAAATAAACAACCCTGCATCTACAAGAACTGGAGGAACAACAGCAAAGAAAGCCCAGATCAAGTAGAAGGATGGAAAGAATCAAGATCTGAGCAGAATTAAATAACAGACAATCAGCTTTTCTATGAAAGCACTCTGTCATGAAACTGAAGAACTCCTTTATTGAGGGGTATGGATGGGAGAGTAATAGTAATTGAATAATCGCAGCTGTTTTTGTTGAGGCTCTCATATACTAAACAAGCAATATGCTTATAACTTCATATGTGTTGTCTTATGGATTATCCAGTGAAGTATGGGTAGGTCAAGTTTGCAGATGGAGAAACTGAGGTTCTTTCCTAAGGTTCTGTTTAACTTTCCTAAGATCACACAGACAGTAATGATAGATCCCGATTTTAAATGCAGGCCTGTCTTACTACAAAGCACATTTTATGGACATTCTATTTCTGCTTCTTATGGGATCAGCATTAGCACTCAGAAGATTTGAGGCCCAAGAATTACATGAGACTTCTAATGTGAAGACCATGGCTACTGAGGGCATGTCCATATCTGAAGGTATTTATAGAACTTCCAAATTACAGAAGAAGGCAAAGCAATTGCTTTGGATGTTCAGACAATGGAATGCAGGAAACGTTTTGGCCATGAGAGTAGTGTTGGAAGGAGTAGAGGGCACTGACCCAGAATATCAAGAGTATGAGTGTCCAGGAAGGACATTGCAAACAAAGATGGGTAGTGTCATTTCTAGTCACTGTCTTGCAGTGGACGCTGAGCCTGACATAGGAGTGTTGCAGGGGTAAGTGGGAAATAAAATGGCTTGAATCCTCATTTCTTAGAAGGGCAGGTAACACTATGACACTGCTACAAACACAGACAGCCACAGTCCTGCTTTATCATCACTATATCCAGCCCTTGTTTCAAACCATTACACAATGTGGTGTTGATTTGTCTCAAGCAGAAACATTTAAAATGGAGAGGGGCTCATCAGGTAGAAGTGTGAGGACACAGGGATCAGGGAAGACAATGGACACACATGTAGTTAATCCCTGCCCCAGAGTAAGGCAATATGTGCCAGAATTTCAAAACACAACTTTCAAATTTCAAATCCAACTTTGTACTTTGAACAAGTTACTTAACTTCTCTAGGGCTAAATCTTCTATTCTGTAAATTGAGAAGAATAAATAGTGCTTATCGAAGATTTGTGGAGATTCCATGAAATAATGAATATGAAGTGTTTAGTACAATGTTTGATGAATTGTATAGGCTCAATAAATTGGACCCATTGTTATTATTGGAAATAAGATTTAGAATGAAAAACTAAGAATTATATCTTTCTCTCTAAATCTAGATATATATATTCAAAGGTGTTTATAATCTGAATTTTCTGTCTAGTATAACATCCTGGACACTGACCATGACTCAGACAAAGCTAGAATTTACTGTCCACATTCTTCCATTTCTAAGTTAACTTTAGTTTCCTCACCTATTAATGATGAGGATAATCCATCTCATGAAGATGTTGTAAGCATGGAGTGAATTACAACATAGAACATAATTTAGACAATGCCAACACATGAATAGTCATGTGATATATAGAATATTTAAGTTCCACCTGAAGCTTTAAATGGGATGTTTCTCATATTGAAGTCTCTGATTCTATTGTCTTTTAGTTCTCTCTTTGGAAATGGGAATTCTTGTAAATGACCAGTGCCAATCTTGAGTAATCACAGTCCATTTAGAAGCCTCTTGCTTAATTTGGTACAGTTGCCTTAGAAAGTCTGCAAAATCTCTTTACGCTTTACTAATGTTGCAATGGTGGGATTAAAATGGAGCAAAAGGAAACAGAAATTAGATTAAATAGACTTCTAACTCACTGGCCTAGTAACAGCTTGCGATGTCCATCAGAGTTCATACGCTATTATTTTTCTCCATCAGGAGACAAAGGATAAGCATATCAAAGGCACCACAAGTCACCATGTAAGCAAAGAGATGAGGATAGAATTTCTGTGTTCATCAATGTGACGCTCCTAAAATCTGATAAAATTCAAGTTTCGATTCCTTGCTTCACACATTATAATCACCTAAGAAGCTTTAAAAAATATATATTACAGCCCAACAAAACGTCAGAAAAATATAAGGCTCTCTGTGATGGGGTTCATGGACTTGTTTGTTTGTTTGTTTGTTTGTTTGTTTGTTTCAAAGCTCCCCAGATGGTTCGGATGTTAAACCAAAGTGAAGTAACGCAATATTGAAGTTCTAATAAGGCAGATTCCAAGATAGAGACAGAAAAACAAAGGTAACTGCTTGGATGGAATGAGTGGTTCTGTTGTCCACAAAAGTAATGGTCAGTGTGAATGGCTCACTTAGTTGCTGCCTACATCTAGTGGTGAAGTAAATTACTTCAAATGTAAATAGTTTATTTACATATACACAGCCCACACATTATTTTGAATTCCTGGTGATGCTCTAAAAGCTAATTACAATGAAAAATAAGCTATGTGTAAATACACAGACATTTCTGCTAGTTAAATTCATGTAATTTTCAATTTGTCCACATTCCCACTTGAAAAAGCTTAATACTTTTCCCCCAAGCAGCAGACAACCAGAGTAGTCTCTGAAAAGGTGTTCAACTTCACCACTGTCTCTTATAATCTCTGAGTCAAACAAAATTTATGAGATGAAACAAACCTAATAGATTAGCATTAGACTGATGTAGGTCCTCTCTGGTCACCCGTCATTCTGGGTGCACTGACCATTACAAAATTTGGTCCAATAAAGAGAATGGATGTTTCTCAGTTCCCAGTGAGAGAAAATATGTGGGGTCAATAAGTATCAATGACTTATGATCAGACCGTGAAATAATTTCTTTCTTTTTTTTTCATTATGAGAATACTTTTAGTATTTTGCTATTAATGTATTTGATCTAGGCATGTAAAAATAAGCATATATCAGATTTAAGCGATTTCCTTCTATTTCTGTTTTTGTTGTTTGTTTGCTTACTTAAAATAGTGATAGATTTTACCAAATTGCTTTGGTAACTCTCATGATGATTATGTATTATTTTTTTCTTTTTTAAACTATATTTTATTTATTATGCTACTATAGTTGTCCCATTTTTCTCCCCTTTTCTCCCCTCTGCCCTGTAACTCCCCTCCTGCCATCATTTCCCCACTTTAATTCATGTCCATGGTTCATACACATAAGTTCTTTGGCTTCTCCATTTCCTGTACTGTTCTTAACCTCCCCCTGTCTCTTTTGTACCTACTACTTATGGTTCTGACTCCCTGTACCATTTTCCCCATTCCCCCTCCCCTTCCCTGAGGTTAATCCCCATGTGATCTCTATTTCTGTAAATCTGTTCCTGATCTAGTTTGCTTAGTTCATATTTGTTTTTTGGGGTTTGGTAGTTGATAGTTGTGAGTCTGTTGTCACTTTACTGTTCATATATTTTATCTTCTTCTTTTTCTTAGATAAGTCCATTTAACATTTCACATAATAAAGGCTTGGTGATGATGAACTCCATTAACTTGACCTTATCTGGGAAGCACTTTATCTGCTCTTTCATTCTAAATGATGGCTTTGCTGGATAGAGTAATCCTGAATGTACATCCTTGCCTTTCAAGACTTCAAATACTTCTTTCCAGCCCCTTCTTGCCTGCAAGATTTCTTTTTAGAAGTCATGATAGTCTTATCGGAACTCCTTTGTAGGTAACTGTCTCCTTTTCTCTTGCATCTTTGAAGATTCTCTCCTTTTCTTTAATCTTGGGTGAGGTAATTATGATGTGCCTTGATGTGTTCTTCCTTGGGTACAACTTCTTTGGGACTTTTTGAGCTACCTAGACTTCCTGGATGTCTATTTCCTTTGCCATATTAGAGAAGTTTTCCTTCGTTATGTTTTCAAATAAATTTTTAATTTCTTGCTCTTCTCTTCTTGGCACCCCTATGATTCAGATGTTGGAATGTTTAAGTTGTCTCAGAGGTTCCTCAGCCTCTCCTCATTATTTTGAATTCTTGTTTCTTCATTCTGTTCTGGCTGAATGTTTCTTTCTTCCTTCTGCTCCAAATTGTTGATTTGAGTCCCGGTTTCCTTCCCTTCATTGTTGGTTCCTGTACATTTTCCTTTCTTTCACTTTTCATAGCCTTCACTTTTTCCTCTGTTTTGTGACCATACTCAACCATTTCTGTGAGCATCTTGATTACCAGTGGTTTGAACTGTGCATCTGATAGATTAGCTATCTCTTCATCTCTTAGTTATATTTTTTTCTGGAGATTTGATCTGTTCTTTCAAAGAGGCCTTTTTTTTTTGTCTCTTTGCTATGTAGTAAGGGAGAGAGCATTAGGTATTTGCCTGGGGGGTGGGGACAATCCAAGTCACTGCCTTGTTGCACTATGCATGGGGGAGGGGTCTGAGAGGGAACAATGTCACTTGCTCAGCTCTCCAACAGCTTTCAGTTATTTCCTCTGTTACCCACAAGCAAATTGGGCCCTTCTGTTGTTGATTCCTAGGTGGGTGGGTTTGTGTACATTCTAGGACCCTGTTTGTCTCTCCAATGAACTCTCCTGTGAGGTTGGGAGTGTCTCTTCCCAGGTCAGCCCCCACAGGTTTTTTCAGTCAAAAGTTTTGAGGCTTTATTTTCCCTTGCTGGAACCCTGGGTTGCTTGGTCTGACTTGCTCCCTAGTTGTTACTCTCGGTTTATCTGCACACAAATGTGGGACTTCCCACTCTTCCATCCACCACCTCCCTGGGTCTGCCAGACACCGCCTTGCCTGACCCAGTCTTCCAGCCACCACCTCACTGCAAGGCCTCTCCACCCTGGTTGCCTGTCTCCGTCCCTCCTACTTGTCTGGATCAATGTTTCTTCTTTAACTCCTTGGTTCTCAGACTTCCATACAGTTCAATTTTCTGGCAGTTATGGTTATTTTCCTATTTTAAATTTGTTGTCCTTCTTTTGGTTGTGTGAGGAGGCAAAGTGTATCTATCTATGCCTCCACCTTGGCTGGAAGTAGACCTTGAAATAATTTCTGATGGGCCTTAAAGCTCTTTCATTTGTATGTCTCGTAAAAATGACATAGTCAAAATAAAAGAAAGAAAACCTCATTATATGAAACATCAGCAAAAATGCCTGATAAGGACAGCTAAAATGTCAAGCTGACAAGAAACCGAGACTATCTTGAGATTTTTAGTGTTCTTTGTCATGGAAAATGAATATTCTAGCCTGTCTTCTCTACTGATCTTTTAATTCCTCAGCATCATTTTTAGATTTACTTATTTGCAGAAGTAGAAATGGGAAGGGGAACACAAAATAAATATCTATTCCATCTAAACCACCACCAACTTCCCCAACAAACCCCTGACCTAGACCCAAGAGAAATTGGGGACAATAAGTTAGTAGATTTAGCTACTATTTAGAGACAAAACATCATCACACATGAATATATTCTGACTTCATGGTTTACACATATTCTATACTATTCTCTTTTTCTCTATTTCCATTGTGAATAACTTTATATTACACCCAGGACAAGCATGTGGTAGAGAGTTATAAAATAACTTAAAGAAAGCACTGGATGAAAATATAATTTATTATGTAAGAGATGTCAAAAGTGTATATAAATATTTATTATATTATTTGACCTGAACTCCTGGCATTATCAGAATATATAGTGTGTGGTTTTTTATGGAAAAGACTTTACTTTCCTAAAGCAGGTTTCATTAACTTCAATGCCACATGCCTCATCAAAGAAAATACATTTGGAGACATTAGGCTAGCATGTGTGTGTTCACACAGTACATACACACAAACACACTAAATAAAAATAGAGCTAAAGAGTGTAGTATATAAGTTGTTTTGCACATAAATTGTTTTGTTATGGAAGGCTGTTAGACCAAAATCATTGTAGCAATTGAGAAGAGCTTTGAACAAATCCTTGGATTAGAATTTCTCTTATGTGGCTATGAAGAAGAATGTGATGTATTCGCTTGCATTACATATCACTACATTAATGCTGAAGTTCAACAAATTATACAAAAAAAAGTGATTTTTATTTTTATAGAAAATATCTTGCCTACAATAAAGGCATATGTATTTAAGCAAATGATTAAAATTTACAGAATATTTTAGACCCAAACTTAAAAATTGATAGCATTACCCACTTTATCCAATTGGTTATTACCCAACAGTAGTCACAGTTCAAAGATGATGGCCCTATCTGCTTTCTGCATAATCTTATTCCCTTTACCAAATCTATTTTTATAGCTCGTGTTCCATTTAAATATTCAATTTCTCAGGGATTTTCCATCATTCATTCTCACATTGTTTTCAATCTTAATATAAATCAGCTCTGCCTCTTACATTGTTTCTCAATACTCTTTTTGTTAAACAAGAGTTCCCGTTTCTAGATTTCTTGTAAGAACTCACTCAGGTTCCTTCTTAACAATATTTGCAGGTAACATACCTTCAAAAGACAAGATAAATTCTCCCTTAAGACAATAAAAAAAAATAAGACAACCCATATTTTTTTAAAACATTCAAGAGATTTAATGGCTAAATAAATATTTGTGTTAAATTACAGAGTATCAATTAAAACAGGAACATTTATAAGGGACACATGGACAAAACCAATGGGGCTTGGGATCAGGAATGGGAGGTGGGGATAGCTGGGGTGGGGGGAGTGGTGGAGGAAAAATGGAGACAACTGTACTTGAACAACAATAAAAATAGTTGAAATTTAATAAAAACAGAAGCACAATTTTACATGCATTAAATAGTTAAGAAATATGTAAATATATAATAAATTTTGTGCTATATCTTGAAAAAATATTAAAAGTTTTGCAGTCTGAATTTAACCAAAGTTATAGAAATAGCTGAACTTTTCCTGCAAAAATCAAATGACATGTTGACTACTTAAGGAAATACATGTTACAAATGGGATGGTGGGATTTTAAGGGTGAAAAAAGGAAAGTGATATCAAAATCTCACAAGAGTTATATGTTGTCTTCATGAAACCACATGCACAAGCTACAAAAATACTGTTAGAAAACTGGAGAATGACTGTTCTCTTGTTAAATGTCTTTCCTTTATTTGTGTGTTTTGGCTTTTTGTTTTAATTGTATAGACTCCATAATCAATAAGCAAATTGTGCAAGCCAGGGAGATGGTTGGGAGCACTTAGAATTGATGCTTACACCGTTCTTCTTACATAGGTGCTAATACACATGCCAGTCAGTTAAAATTTGTAGCCAATGAAATAGCAAACAGTCTAGCCTGGTCTTGCAGAGAGAGGAAAATATCTATTAGCTTAATTGACCATCATGGTATGGTTGAATCTTCTGGGTTAATTAAAGAACAAATTGAGGGATATAATTTCCAGAACACCACTTTTCCTTTCCCTCCTTTAGCTTTTGGTTATTTTTTCCTCTACCTAGAACAATAAAGTAGTGTAATAACCTATAAATCAGTGAAGAAAACATATTAGCAAGCCAAGTGATCTAGAAAAACTTTATTTTTCTTATTCACTCTTCTATTAAGAGAAGATTAAGCACAAGTTCCTTCTTATTACAAAAAAAAACAAAAACAAAAACAAAAACTACTCCCTGAATCTTTGTTTTTTCTATGGTAAACTTCAAATAATACTTATCTTTCAGGGCTTTTATGAAGCAAAAATGCTTAAAATCATCTAATCTAGATGATGCAAACTCAAATGCATACAGGATGCAGAAATTAATAAATAACCAAAGTGACCAAGTATTTATTTAAGATGGTGTTACTTGTCAAACTCAGTACCAGTCAATTATCTCCTTGGAGCAAGGGGACCCTATGATGCCTATAGTTCTGACATTATTCACAGAAACTGGAGATTTAGATTCTTATTTGAACTTGGATTGTGACTGATACAAAATTTTTCAAATCCTGAGGCAGGCCAATATCTGATGGGCTAATGCTTTGTAGACAGTTTGAAATCTGTGGCCTAACATATAGAAGGTATTCAATAAAAGTGCCACCTTATTTCTCTCACTTTTATCTAAAGTATAGGGTAAATATTTAGGTTAAGATGCTCCATAGGTTGAAGATAAGCCATCAAAGAAACACAAAAGTTAGGTGTCATCTGTTAGCTTTTGAAGGACAGTGTTGATGCCTTTTGGTTAGGAAAACCCCAGAAGAATATAACTGTGCACTATGTATCTGATGGCCATGTGACTGTCAGGGACAGATGAAAATGTATGTGCAAGTACAGAGCAAGACTGTCATAGATGCTGAACCCACTTTAATGGGAAATAATCGATCCCAGAAGCTGATAATACGGAAGCCCAGACACTGAGTTAATGAGCACTTTGATGAAGAGAGGCAGGTTGGTTTGGAGATAGACTACTAATCTTTGGTGTTTCCCTGGGCATGAGCTCAACATGACATTTTTACTAATTGCTAATCACATGACAAATGACCTAGTGTGGAACTAGCAGGTAATACAAAATTACAGGGTAAAGAAATTTCAGGGCATAATACAACATAACCTTTTTGTCAAAGATAGGCAAATAAAAGATGAACTGAAGAAACATAACTTGGGGAATAAACTGTGAAGATCTGCATGCATCAAATGTTGAATCAATAACATGAAACAGCATAGCCAATCAGATGGAAAAAATAAACCCAGAACTGAAGAAACTGGTGATTTAAAAAAAGGGGGGGGGACACAAAGGAATAGCCCGAACAAGATGCTAAACCCAGGAATCTGTTAAAAAACATAAAACTTATTTGAAAAACTATCCAGGTTTATAAAGAAAGCCAGTCTGCAAGGCCCCTAATCTATTCTGGCACAAATCGCCAGCTAGATATGGAAACGCTTTTGTTTGTTTTCAATCCCAGTGGGAAAATAATTCCTTCCTCAGCATCTAAATTCATTGTTAATGTATCTTTCCCGTTTTAAATCACAACTTCCATTATCATTTATTGAGTACCATGGTGCTGCCTACAAAGAAGATATAGATCAGAGCCTTGCAAATCGTGGCCAAGAGAAAAATGTCCCAAATGGAGAAACTCTCATATAAATGGTTGAAGAATGAACATGAGAACGGAAAAAAATATGTATATACATGTTGCATTTAAAGTGATGGCAAACAGTTGTCACTGAGTGCTCAAACTAGACCTTGTAGGGAATGTCTGTCTTATAAGGTCTCCAAAGACCAAGGAGTTTAATCCTACATTATGTTTCTTTAATGTCTCTAACACCCACTGTATTTTAAGCACCATGAAGACGTGATGTCACTTTTGTTCATTCATGCAATTTTAGCCCATAAGACAGAAAACAATATCTGCGGAATGAATGAATACATAAATGCATTAAAAAATGCATTAAATTCAGCAGATTGACCTGCATAATAACAAACAGTAACTACTGCGTTCCCAGTAGTTATCCAGCTCTTACAATATTACTTACAATAATTCTATTGTATGAGGGAAGAAAATAGTATGATTTTCATTTTACAGATGAAGAAACTGAGGTTCAGAAAGTGTGAGGAATGAATTAAATTCACATAACTGGTAAGTGGCAGCAGTAAGATTTGAACCAGTAACTACTTCACTTAAAAGCATACATCTTTTTTTGTTTTAAAACACCATTCCATTTGGTTTCATGCAAATAAGCTTAGAAAGAGTAGCTCAAGCTGTTTAAATAAACAGAAGCCTTAAATCCAGGTAATCTATTCTAAAATGTTTGCCCTTATGCTACAACCATCATAACTGTTTTGTTTTTCTCCCTGAAGCTCTGGCAAAAAATACCTTTAGAGCAAATTTGACACAGGATCTACCAGCATACTCTGGCTGTGTAATAAATGTTGACGTCAGAACTACCATAACAGACAGAAGTCATTTCATGTAACATCAAGACACATATTGCCATCTGGGAGACTGTATATGCCAATCTTAATTAGAGATCAGACTTTTAAATCTAACTACAATGTGAGGGAAATGCTTATCAGAATTCAAACTGAAAATCTGGGTCACTCTACCTAGCAAATATTCATTTTTTAGGCCTCCCTTTTATGAATAAAAGTAAGTAGATTCTGCAAACAGTTAAAGTTCACTTCTGTGTTATTTCATACTCTTTTTTAAAATTATTTCATTGTTGTTCAATTACACTTGTCTGCATTTCCCCCCCTCCAAACGAACCTTCCTCACTTGCTTCCACCCTCTCTCTAGGTTTTCTCCATGTGTCCTTTACAGTAGTTCCTGAAAATCATTCCTCTATTATCCCCTCCCACCACCCCTCTGGTTACTGTCAGATTGTTCTTAATTTCAATATCTCTGATTATATTTTGCTTGCTTTTTTATTTTGTTGATTATGTTCCAGTTAAAGGAGAGATCATATGGTATTTGTTCCTCACCACCTGGCTTATTTCACTTGGCATAATGCTCTCCAGTTCCATCCATGCTGTTGCAAAGGGTATAAGCTCCTTCCTCTCTGCTGCATAGAATTCCATGTGTAAATGTACCATAGTTTCTTGATCCGCTCATTTGCTGATGGACACTCAGGTTTCTTCCAGCACTTGGCTATTGTAAACTGTGCTGCTATAAACATTGGGGTGTATAGGTTCTTTTGGATTGGTGTTTCAGGGCTCTTAGTATATAATCCCAAGAGTGGAATTCCTGGGTCAAAAGGCAGTTCCATTTTTAGTTTTCAGAGGAAATTCCATGCTCTTTTCTACATTGGCTGCACTGGTCTGCATTCCCACCAAAAGGACACTAGTGTTCCCTTTTCTCTGCATCCTCTCGAACACTTGTTTGTTGTTTTATTTATGATGGCCATTATGACTGGTGTGAGGTGGTATCTAATTGTGGTTTTAATATGCATCTCTCTGATGGCTAGCAATGCTGAAGATCTTTTCATATGTCTCTGGGCCTTCTTGGTGAAGTGTCTGTTCAAGTCTTTTGCCCATTTTTCAATTGGGTTTTTTGTCTTCCTGGGGTGGAGTTTATATATTTTGGAGATCAAACCCTTGTCTCAGGTATCATTGGCAAATATATTTTCCCATACGTTTGTTTCCATTTTCATTTTGCTGATGTTTTCTTTATCCATTCAGAACTTTTTACTTTGATGAAATCCAGTTTTTTTATTCTTTCATGTCCCTTGCTCTAGGGGAATTCTCGGTGAAAATACTGCTGAATGAAATATCTGAGATTATCCTGCCTATGTTTTTCTCTAGGACTTTTATGGTGTCATGACTTATATTTAAGTCTTTTATCCATCTTGAGTTTATTTTTGTATATGGTGTAAGTTGGTGATAGAGTTTCTTTTTCTTTTTTTTTTTTTGCATATAGCTGTCCAGATTTCCTAACACCATTTGTTGAAGAGGCTATTTTTACTCCATTTTATGCTTCTGCCCCCTTTGCAAATATCAGTTAACCACAGAGACTTGTGTTTATTTCTGGGCTCTCTGTTCTGTTCCATTGGTCCATGTGTCTGTTCTTAGGCCAATACCAGGCTGTTTTGATTACAGTGGCCTTCTAATATAGTTTGATAGCAGGTATTGTGATCCCTCCTACTTTGTTCTTTCTGAAATTTGCTGATCTCTTAGGAGTCTTTTATGGTTCCATATAAAATTCAGAAATGTTTGTTCTATATCTGTGAAATATGTCATTGGTATTTTAACAGCAATTGCATTGAATCTATAAATTGCTTTGGGTAGTATAGACATTTTGATGATGTTAATTCTTCCAATTCATGAGCATGGTACATACTTCCATTTGTTTGTGTCTTCCTTAATTTTTTTCTTCAGTGTTGTGTAGTTTTCTGAATACAGGTCTTTTACATCCTCAGTTAGGTTTATTCTTAGGTACTTTGTTTTTATTGTTGCTATATCAAATGGGATTTTTTCTGATTTATGTTTCTGATATTTCATTGTTGCTGTACAAAAATGCCTTTGATTTCTGAATATTGACTTTGTGTCCTGCTGTTTTGCCAAATTCACTTATTAGGTTCAGTAGTTTTTTGGTGGAGTCTACAGGGTTTTCTATGTACTCTATCGTGTCACCTGCAAATAATGGCAGTTTTGCTTCCTCCTTCCCAATTTGGATGCCTTTTATTTCTTTTTCTTGTCAGATTGCTGTTGCGAGGACTTCCAATACTATGTTGAATAGAAGTGGTGAAAGTGGGCTTCCTTGTCTTGTTCCTGTTCTTAGTGGAAAAGCTCTAAATTTTTGCCCGTTCTGTACAATGTTGACTGTATGTCCCTTGTATATGGCCTTTATTATGTTGAAGAATGCTCCCTCTATTCCCACTTTGGTAAGTGTTTTTATCCTAAATAAATTCAGAATCTTATCAAATGCTTTTTCCACATCTATTGATATGATCATGTGATTTTGTCTTTGCTTTAGTTTATGTGATGTATTAGGTTTATTGATTTGTGAATAGTCTATCATCTTTGCATCCCTGGGATGAATTCCATTTGAGCATGGTGCATGATCTTTTTAACATATTGCTAGATGCGGTTTGCCAACATTTTGTGGAGGATTTTAGCATCTATGTTCATCAGTTATATTGGCCTGAAGTTTTCTTTCTTTCTTGTGTCTTTATCTGGTTTTGGGATTAGGAAGATGCTGGCTTCATAAAAAGGGTTTGGGAGTTTTCCATTCTCTTGAATATTTTGGAATAACCTGTGAAACATAGGGATTAGCTCTTCCTTAAATGCATTGTAAAATATTCCTGTGAAACCATCTGGTCTAGGACTTTTCTTTGTCAGGAGTTTTTTGATTACTGCTTCAATTTCATCAGCTGTTATTGGTCAGTTCAGGCTTTCTGCTTCTTCTTCATTCAGTTTTGGAAGATTTTATTTTTCTAGAAATTTAACCATTTGACCTAGGTTTTCAAATTTCTTGGCATACAGTTCTTCGTACAAGTTTCTTACAATCCTTTGTATTTCTGTGACATCTGTTGTAATCTCCTCTCTTTCATTTCTGATTGTGTTTATTTGGGTCCTCTCTCTTTTTTTCTTGATGAGCCTGCTTAAAGGCTTGTCCATTCTTTTTATCTTTTCAAAGAACCAGTTCCTGGATTCATTGATGCTTAGAATTGTGCTTTTAGTCTCTATGTCATTTAATTCTGCTCTGATCTTGGTTATTTCCTTTCTTCTACTTGCTCTGGGCTGTCTTTGTTGTTGTTCTTTGAGTTCTTATAGGCGTAGGGTTAGGTTGTTTGTTTGAAATGTTTCTATCTTGTTTACATAGGCTTGTATCACTATGAACTTCTCTGTCAGGACTGCCTTCACTGTGACCCATAAGTTTTGAGTTGTTGTGAGATCATTTTCATTTGTTTCCTGAAACTTTTTTATTTCTTCCATAATCTCATTCTTGACCCATTCATTGTTTAATAGCGTGCTATTCAATTTCCATGATTTTGAGTGTTTGGGGTTTTTTTTCCCTGGGCTTTGTTTCTAATTTCAGTCCCTTGTGGTCAGAGAAAATACTGGATATGATTTCAATTTTCTTGAATTTGTTGAGGCTTGTTTTGTGTCCTATCTTATGGTCTATCTTAGAAAATGTTCCATGTGCATTTGAAAGGAATGTGTATTTAGCATCTTTGGAGTTAAATACTCTCTATACATCAGTTAAGTCCATCTGATTTAGGGCATTGTTCAATGCCACAATATCTTTGTTGATATTTTTTTTGCAAGATCTGTCCATTTTTGACAGTGGGGTGTTAAAATCCCCTACTATAATTGTGCCACTGTCAATATCTTTCTTGCAGTCCTCCAAGATTTTCTTTATGTACTTGGGTGCTCCTATGTTGGGTGCATATATATTTACAATGTTTATGTCTTCTTGGTAGATTCTTCCCTTGAGTATTGTGAACTGACCTTCTGATTTCTGTTTATGGCCCTTTTTTTAAGTCTATTTTGTTTGATATGAGTATTGCTACCCCGGCTTTTTTTTCCTGTCTGTTTGCTTGGAAAATTTGTTTCCCTTCACTTTCAGTCTGTGTAGGTCTTTTATTCTGAGGTGGGTTTCTTGTAGGCAGCATATGTGTGGTTCATGCTTTCTTATCCACTCAGCTATTCTATGTCTTTTGATTGGAGCACTTAATCCATTTATGTTTAAGGTTATTATTGACAGGTACTTATTCATTGCCATTTTTTTGTACCTGTGTTCCTCTCTCTCTCTCTCTCTCTCTCTCTCTTCCTTCTTTCCTTAAAGCAGTCCCTTTAGCATCTCTTGTAGAGGTGGTTTGGTGGAGGTGTATTCTCTAGACTTCTTTTGTCTGGGAAGCTCCTTATTTGGCCTTCTATCTTGATTGAGAGTCTTTATGGGTACAGTAACCTTGGTTCTAGGCCTCTGGTTCTCAGTACTTATAATATTTCTTTCCATTCTGCTCTCCCTTGGTGCCTTTAAGATTCTCTCTTTGTCTTGGAATTTTGCCATTTTAATTATGGTGTGTCTTGAAGTGGGCCTCTTTGGGTTCCTCTTGATTGGGACTGTGTTTCTTGGATTTGTGTGACTTTTTCTCTCATGAGATAGGGAAGATTCCCATCATTACTTTTTCAAGCAGGTTTTCTATCCCTTGCTCTTCTTCTTCTCTTTCTGGTGTCCCTATTATATGAATATTATTACTTTTCATGTTGTCCTGCATTTCCTTTAATCCCTATCCATTCTTTTTGAGCCTCTTTTCCTTTTCTTGCTCTTTCTGGGTGTTTCTTTTTTCTACCTTGTCCTCCAGCTCACTGATCCAATCCTCTGCTTCATTGAGCCTGCTTTTGATTCCTTCTACTGTGTTCTTCAGTTCAGAAATTGAATTCTTCATTTCCTCTTGGGCCTTGTTGATAGTTTCTATTTCCTTTTTCATGTTGATATAGTTTGCAATGAGTTCATTGTAGTTTCCCTGTAGTTTCTGGTAATTCTCTCTGAGCTCATTGAGCTTCCCAATAACTAATGCTTTGAACTCAATATCTATTAGTTGACTTGTCTCTGTTTCATTTATCATTCTTTCTGGGGCTTCCTCCTTTCCTTCATTTGGGGATTGTTTCTTTGTCTTCCCATTGTTTGTGAGACTCTTCTTATTAGCCTCTGTTTCTTAAAGTGATCTATTCTGATTCCCTTGGTTTATGATATACCTGTGAGATTCAGTGGTGCATTCTCCTTAATCTCCTGAGCTCGCTGCTCTTGGACTGTTGTTTATGTTGGCTCTCTGTATGTTTTTGGGTTTTGATTATTGTTGGGTCTTTCTTTAGGGAGTCCTTTGCTCCAGCTGGTTAACTGAGGATCACTCTGTCCACCACGCCTTGTATTCTGTTGTGCAGGTGTGGACAGGTTGTGTTGAAGTGGATTCTTCTGTGTGAACAAGGTTTTGAGGCTTCTCTCTCTCTCTCTCTCTCTTATTCAGTTGTTTGTTGTGGGTAATTTGTCCACCAATTGGTTGTATTTCCAGGTTGGCCCTGGATTGAGGTTAGTGTGGGTTCCTCCTCCTCCTTCACCTTTGTCCATTGTTTTCTGTTGGTGGTTCCTTTCTTGGTGGATTTCCTGTTCCAGCAGGTGTACTGGTGTTCATCACTCCTTCCTTGCAAGTTCTCTTGAGTAGCAAAGTGAAATTTGTCTTACTGTCTCTGTTTTTTGGGATGGTCCCTGTTTGAGTCTAACTCTGGTCTTTTCACAACTCCAGGTTTTAATATCTCATCTGTGGGAAAAGAAGAGAAAAATAAAAGGGAAAGAAGTAAGGGATACAGAATAAAGAAGGGAAAGGAAGGAAGGAAGGAAAAAAAGAAAGAAGGAAAGAAATGAAGAAGGAATTAAAGGAAAAAAATTTAAATTTAAAAAATTTTAAAAAATAAAAGAAGGAAGGAACAAGGAATAATAAAGGAAAGGGAAGAAGAAGGAATAAAAAATAAAGAAGGACAGAAAGGAAGAAGTAATAAAATAAAATAAAAAAAAAAGACCTTCTGCTGGCTTTAAACCAGTCAGGCCTGTTCTGGTATTCGTGGCTGCATCAGGCTGGGAAGGTATTGGTTTTGCTTTTCTCCTTTCCTGATCCAGACTCTTCACTGTTGTACAGCCTCCAGCCCAGTTCCTAGGTGCCCTTCTGCACCCAGCCATGGCCTTTAATCCACCAGTTGTGTTGTCCTTCAGGTGCACCAATTAGGGGCAACTAACATACCACCTTCTTGCTCTTTACTGGCCTAGATGCTAGGGACTCTCAGCACCCTTTCTGGGTAGTTTAGCCCCCCACTGAGTCAAGTCTTTCTGCGGCCTGCAGCTCCCCTTTCCAGGGCACTTCTGCCTATCTCCTACAGAGCCAGTCATCCTTGCAGGGCTCAGGGTTCAGGGGCTGGGTGGGAGGCGCTTTGTCCGCTGGTGCCCCGGGTATGAGCTCTGTGGACCTACATGAACCACCCCCCAGTGCTCCTGGAGTGGGTGTGGGTGGGCCGATGCCAGGCCTCGAATCACTGGGTTTGCACCATCCCCGGTGCCCCTGGATTTGGTGCAGGTGAGCTGCCGCTGGGCTGGGGGCCACCAGTTGTGCACCGTTCAGCCACTCTAGGCCACCTATCACCAGGCATGCACCGACCCCAGGATTGCAGGGGTGCAGGGGTGTAGGAGGCAGACGGCTGCTGTGGAGAATTCCCCAAACAGCTGCAGAGTGCCTCTTTTTTTCTATTTTTCTTTTTGAAAAATTCTTCCTATTTAAGCCCCATGTTTGTCAGATTACTGAGCCCAGGAAACTATAGTATTTTTCCAGTCCTTCCATGGATCTGCTGTTTGGGATTTCTTAACAATAGAGGCACAAACATCCAGTTGACTATGAATTAATTCAACTGACTGTTTAACTATCAATTGCTAGCAATCAATATGGTGAGTTATTTGGACTTTGCCTGCAATAAATGTCTCAGAAAACCAGAATCTAACTGATTCTGTCTCCCAATTACTGTCAGTAAATTAAGAGATATTCAACAATTCTTGCAGACCCACATGAATAGTCATGTAATAAAATCTCTTTTGCTTCATAATGAAGGATATGAGTAATGATTACCAGTTATAGTAATAATGGTAACAAAAATGACTACCAAGTTTGAGTGCTTACTATATTCTAGGTATTGTGTTAAATGATCTCTGTGATGTTTTATTCAAACCTCAAAATGACGATGAAGTACATTAGTCTCCCTTTATCTCCAGTTTTTCTCTCCAAGACTTTGATTACTACCAGTCAACTGTGGTCTAAAAATATTAAATGGAAAATTGCAGCAATAAACAAAAAGTTTTCAATTGCACACCATTCTGAATAGCATGATGAGATCTTGCCCTATTTTCTCCCATCCTTGATGGGATGTGAATCATCCCTTTGTCCAGTGTATCCACACTATATATACAGCACATATAGTAAGATATTTTGAGATACTACATTCATAGAAATTTTTTGCAGTGTGTCATTATAATTATTTTGTTTTTATTAGTTACTGTCATTAATCTTTCACTGTGCCTAATTTATAAATTAAACTTTATCATAGGCATGTATATGTAGGAAAAATATAGTATATATAAGGTTCAATACTATCCATGGTTTTAGGCATCTACTGGTGGTCTGGGAACATATCCTCCAGAGATAAGGTGGGCCTAATCATCAATGTTAGAACCCTGTGGTATCAGGTGGTATCAGAAATTTTAATTTCTGTGGTATCGTAGAAAAATATTTGGTCTTTGTCCCTAATTCCTGGTGTAAAGCTGTTAAACCTTTGGAGTCTCTTAAATAAGTATTTTTTCTAGGCTAATGAGGTGACTGGAGGCCAGAGGCCCTTAGATAGCTTCAGGATAGGAGCTGGTCACCAGAATGATCAAGGTATAATTAGAGGCCTGGAACCATCAAACTCATTGCATCCCCTCTGGAGAAGGGTGGTGTTGGAGGTTGATTTAATCACTAATGATTTAATTAGTCATGCTTAATGAAGCCTTCATAAAATGACAGGATCTGGAGAACTTCTGGGTTGGTAAACACACTGAGGTGATGAGGGTGGTAGAACCTGAGGAGGCTATGGAAGCTGCACTTAACACGCACCTCAACCACTATGCCTTGTCCTTCCATTTAGCTAGTCCCAAGTTGTATACTTTATAATCAACAAATAAGCATAAATACACTTTCTTCCTCAGTTCTGTGAACCATTCTAGCAAGTTATAGAATCTCAGGAGAGGTCACTAGAGCCCTGGAATTTATCATCAAGCCAGACAGAAGTGTGGGTAGTTTGGGGCACTCCATTTGCAACTAGTGTCTAAAGTGAGTTCAGTTTTGTGGAACTGAACCTAAAACCTGTGTTTCTGCACTTACTCCAGGTTGTTAGTATCAGAATTGTGTTGAGTCGTTGGATATCAGTTGGTTTCAGAGAGCTGGAGAATGGCATGAGAAAAGAGCCACAGAATTCTAAATGACTAAAGCAAATATAGTAAAAGCAATAGAATGTATTGACACCCTTACATAAGAAGTTCAGAGGTACAGCTAGCAGTGTAAGATCTGTGGCAAAAAAATGTCAAAAAGGCTGGGTCCTTCTGTATCACTTCTCTTCACCATTTTCCATGTCAGCTCAATCTCACACATCATTTCTCCAAAGGTCAGTTCACATCCTCAATTCCAGCAGGGAAGAAAGCTTTTTTCCAGTAGTTTCACATAGTCTTCAAGTGGAGACTGATTAAACTAACTTAGGTCACAAGCTCATCCTCAAGCCAATCTTTGTGACTGGTAAATGCCTATGCTGTTTGACCAGGTCTAGGTCACAATCTTACCACTAAAACCTTTATTTACCTGCACTAAATGGACTGAAAATATGCTTGGGTTGGTCCTTACTCAAAGGAAGCCTGGCATGCTGTTATCAGAAGAAGAGATGATGAGACATACACAAGCAAAAACGGTGAATTTCAACTGTTCATGAGTGGAGATAGTCACCATTACACCCATTTTATAGACAAGTAAATTAAGGGTCAGGAAGCTTAACTGATATGTCAAAATGTGCCAGTTAGTAAGACGTACAGCCAACATTCCAGCCAAGGACTCTCAGGGTAATCACAAAACTATTTTACATCTCTAGAAACTAAGTCTATACAAAAAGATTTTCAAGACAACGTCATTCCTTCTGCTTCTTATTCCAACACTAATAAGGCATCAACAGCACTTGAGCCCAAGTAATGTGACATTCCATTATCTTATCCTCACTCACAACTCTAAAAAGAACAAAAAATTATTTTTATATTTAGTAAGGTAAAATTACTAAATTATTTTCTTTTTTAAACAATCAGATTTTTAAAGAGCAAAATCTATGTTTCATATTTGTAAAAATCTTATAAACACTATTGATTCTTGGAAGATGTCCCTGGTTACTGGAATCAAATATGAAATACAGTGGAGATTTTTACCTGATATTACGTAATTAATCTCTAAATATTTGAGGGAAAATGTTCTAGTTGGATATGAGATAGAATACACATAGACTCTTATGTGAGGATTCACTGAGAAATATCCACTTCCAAGTTTCTTTAGATTGTTGGTAGCCTTCATACCTTGTGACCCTCTTGGCCAGGGGCCTCTCTTAGCTCTTAGAGTCCACCCACAATTCCTAGCCATGTGGGCTTCTCCATAGATCTTCTCACAGTTTATTCCTTTAAAGCCAACAGTTGAGAGACAGTCTCTCTAGTGCATACTAACAAAATTTCATGTAAATAAAGAGATATAATTATGGTAGTGACATCACAACATCCTTGCCACATAATGTGACATAATCATAGAAGTAAAATTCTATGACCTTTGCTGTATTCTGTTCCAAAGACCCATCCTCACTAAAGGGGGAGGGGATTAAAATATGAATAGGGGGCCACTCTAATGTCTGTTTGTCACAGTCCCCATCCTTGGGCATTAACTCAATGTGTTTCCTCTACTTAAAATGCCCTTGCCTCATCACCACAAAAACAAATCGACCTTGAAGGACGAAGGATCTGAATAAAATCCTTCTACTCCAAGAAGTCTTAGTTAATCCATTAGGATGGATGTAGTATCTTCCAGTTTCTTAGAACCTCCAATAATGGAGAGAAGCTTCACTCTCAATATATTTATTACTTTCTACTTTGAAGTATTGATTTTTTCTGTCTTAACTCTCTAACTATATCTTTGAAGACAAAGACCCTTTCTTCTATTTATTTATTCATACATTTTTAAGTATTATCAAAATCATAACATGTATCAGTGTATCAGGACTGCAAGTAATAGAAATTCCAAATAAATGATAAGTTAAACAATTTGTCAGGCAGTTTATTTTTTCTCATGCAATACAACATTTGGAGGTATAGGTTTGGTGACTTTAGCTCAGTGGCCCAACACTTTCTAGGTAAAAGTTGCTTTAATACTCTTGGGTTTTTCCTTTGACCGTCTTTTCTCTCATTGCCACAAGATGGCTACTGTAGTTCCAGCTATCAAGCCTCCATGACAGGCAGGAAGCAGCAGGAAATGATAAATAGGAAAGGGTAGTAATTCTGTAAGGAAAAAAAAGTTCTCCTAAATAGCCTTAGCAGACTTTCATTTATGTCCCATTGATAAGTGTCATGTGTCCATATGCAGCTGTAAGGGGAACAGAAATATATTTTGAATGTGTAAACGTATAGCCTTCTGATCAAAATAATTCTAGATCTATGAAAATGGAGAAAATGAGCATTGAGTTGCCCAAGTCAGAAAATGTGCTAGGCAGTCAGAATAACATGGTCAATAAAAACAGACATGGTCCCAGCCTCCTAGAGCTTTTTACTTATTAGAAATAAACAACAATAAAAAGTATTTGATGAACACATGTAAAATTACAGTTGTTAATGTGCTGAAATGGAAAAAGTCACAGTGCTGGTAGAGTCCAGAATGGGAGGGAGGCAATGTGAGTGACTTAATCAGTGAAGTTAATTTAAGAAAGGCTTCCTGTAAAGGGTGGCAGGTAGACAAGCATGTCTGATTTAAATTTGGCACCTATCATATGGTCCTGCACATAACAAAGTGTTATAGAAAAGATAATTGCAGAGAACCTTCTTGACACCCTTAGTATAACTGAATCTCATGTTTCTTTTTATTGTAACTAGCAGGAAATCTAAGTCAAACTCAATTAAAAAAAACAAAAAAACTATATACTGGCTAAACTTCAGCTCCACCTTCAGGCACAGCTGCATCAAGTAGCACTACTAATATCAGAAAGTGCTTCACTTTTTCATTTGGCTTCCTTCTTTGCTGACTCTATTCATCTGTAGGATTTTCTATTGTGGTACTATGATAGCAGCAAGCTTCAGGTTTACATGTTTTTGTTAGAAACACATATAGAATTATATTTTTTCAATAATAAGTGTTTTACAATGAGATTTCACTGTGTATCACTTGGGCCAGATACGAGCCCCTATAGCAATCACATGGTCACTAGAAAATGCATGATCCACTTAGCAAGTCTTCAGTTCTGGGCCATCAAAACTCCATGAGCTGAAAGTGGGGAAGAAAGACATTGGTTCCCCACAGAAAACCACAAAACAGTCACCAATAGAAGTGGGAATGTAGGCTAGGTGAGCAGAAAGAACAGGGGCCTACTATGGAGTATAAATGATTGATGGCATTAATGACTGCCAAAGTCAACAACAATAATAACAATAGTAAGAGCTAACACTTGTAAGCGTGCCTTATTATACTTAGAGATTCTCATTCCCCATTATAGGCATGTTGAGAATTTATGCAGCCTGCTTTACCCAACCCAGAAGGTAGAATAGCACTTTGGTTTGAAATTAGTGAGTATAGGTTCCCAGAGAGCAGGGTGTCTAGAAGGACTAATACCCTTTCTTCAGCCACCAAGTCCTGACAGAATGCCCCAGTGTTCATGCACTCATGGAGACATACCTCCGCTTATGCTGCCTTACACAAATACTGTCCTTTAAGTGAAGCTCATTTCGAGCACGGATGGTCCTGAGGAGCTCAATATCTCCTTGGTGGCCAGACTGAGTGATTTTGGATATCCTTAGACTTCTGATCATATCCAGGTAGCTAGGGAGAAAATGAAACCTTGTTTATCATTTTGATAAACAGTCCCTTTCAGTGCCTCTGGATGCTTTATGTAACTTGGCAGAGTCAAATACTACTAAATTGTTATCACTGTCAAAAAGAGAAGTAATATGTTTTTCTACCTGAATCATAGTTAATGATTTCCACAATGTGTAACACAAGTCAGTTTCTGTTAGTGTTCTTTTCCCCTAAGTGTGTGTTTTCTGATCTCCCTGGCTATGGGTATGAGGCACAATCTCATGATATAAATAAATATATACTTTTATTATTACCTCTCTGCAAAACCAATAAAATACCAAGATGACAAGAGATTCGGTGAGGTATGTGCACAAAGGAGAAAGTTAAGCGGCTTTATTTCATCCTAGTTCTTCATGGAAGGCATAGATTTCAAGGACTATATTTTATAGCCTCAATCGTTAAACATACATATAGGAGTTATTTAAGTGCTCTTAAGGAGGTAGTATACCACTTTTGTTCTCATCATTTTAAGAGTAATATATTAGTCAGAGTAGTCTGTATTAGTCTGCAATAAAAACGACCCCAGAACTAATAGGCTTAAAACAACAAATGTGTTTTGAACATGCAACATACCCATTTTGGTTCAACAGTAGGGTCGTGTTTATAGGTGTTACTCAGATTAGAGCTTCTACCACTAATAGGGAGCAGATATTCTTAAACTAAGGGAAGCAAATTAGGGCCTGCTGGCTAAATTTGCTCACCATTTGCTTTGTATGGCTTCTGAGCTAAGAATGGTCTCTACCTTTTTCAATGTCTGGGAAAAAACAAGAACAGAATATTGTGTGTTACATAATTACTACATTAAATTTAAGTTTCAGTTTCCCTAAATAAATTTTATTGCATACAGGCACACTCACTTGTTTACATATTTTTTTAAGTATTTTATTGTTGTTTAATTACAGTTGTCTGCATTTTCCCCCCACCATGTCCCCCAAGCCAGCCAAACCCATATTCCTCCCTTGCTTCTACCCTCCCCCTTGGATTTGTCAATGTGTCCTTTATAGTAGTTCCTGAAAACCCTTCTGCCTATTGTCCCTCCCCGCCGACCCCTCTGGCTACTGTTAGATTGTTGTTAACTTCAATGTCTCTAGTTATATTTTGTTTGTCTTTTTCCTTTCTTGATTATGTTCCAGTTAAAGGTGAGATCATATGGTATTTGTCCCTCACCACCTGGCTTATTTCACTTAGCATAATGCTCTCCAGTTCCATCCATGCTGTCACAAAGGGTAGGAGCTTCTTCTTTCTCTCTGCTGCATAGTATTCCATTTTGTAAATGTACCATAGTTTCTTGATCCATTCATTTACTGATGGGCACTTAGGTTGCTTCCAGCACTTGGCTATTGTAAATTTTGCTGCTATGAACATTGGGGTGCATAGGTTCTTTTGGGTTGGAGTTTCAGGACTCCTAGGGTATAATCCAAGCAGTGGAATTACTGAGTTAAAACGTAGTCCCACCGTAGGTTTTCTGAGGAAATTTCATACTGTTTCCACAGTGGCTGCACCAGTCTGCATTCCCACCAACAGTGCACTAGGGTTCCCTTTTCTCTACATCCTCTCCAACACTTCTTTGTTGCTTTGTTTATGATGGCCATTCTAACCAGTGTGAGGTGATATCTCATTGTGGTTTTAATTTGCATCTGTCTGATGGCTAGTGATGCTGAGCATCTTTTCATATGTCTCTGGGCCCTCTGTATGTCCTCCTTGGAGAAGTGTCTGTTCAAGCATTTTGCCCATTTTTTAATTGGGTTGTTTTGTTTTCCTGGAATGGATTCATGTGACTTCTTTGTATATTTTGGAAATCAAAGCCTTGTCTGAGGTATCATTGGCAAATATATTTTTCCATATAGTTGGTTCTCTTTTCATTTTAATGCTGTTTTCTTTGGCCATGCAGAAGCTTTTTAATTTGGTGAAGTCCCATTTGTTTATTCTTTCCTTTATGACCCTTGCTTTAAGGGACATATCAGTGAAGATGTTGCTGCATGGAATGTCTGAAATTTTCCTGCCAATGTTTTCCTCTAGGACTTTTATGCTGTCACAACTTATATTTAAGTCTTTTATCCACATTGAATTTATTTTTGGGTATGGTGTATGTTGGTGGGTGAGTTTCATTTTTTTGCATGTAGCTATCCTGATCTCCGAAAACCATTTGTTGAAGAGGCTATTTTTACTCTATTTTATGCTTCTTCCCCCTTTGTCAAAAATTAATTGATCATAGAGTCTTGGGTTTATTTCTGGGCTCTCTGTTCTGTTCCATTGGTCTATGTGTCTGTTCTTAGGCCTGAGTCTTTTGATTATAGTGGCATCGTAATACAGTTTGATATCAGGTGTTGTGATCCCTCCCACTTTGTACTTCTTTCTCAAAATTGCTACAGCTACTTAGGGTTGTTTATGGTTCCATATAAAAATTTTAAGTGTTTGTTCTAAATCTGTGAAATATGTCATCAATACTTTCATAGGAATTGCATTGAACCTATAAATTTCTTTGGGTAGTATGGACATTTTGATGATGTTAATTCTTTCAATGCATGAGCATGGTACATGCTTCCATTTGTTTGCGTCTTCTTTAATTTTTTTTCTCAGTGTTGTGTAGTTTTCTGAGTACACATCTTTTATCTTCTTGGTTAGGTTTATTCCTAGGTATTTTATTTCTCTTGTTGCTATATGAAAATGGATTTTTTTTCCTGATATCTGTTTCTGATGTTTCATTGTTGGTGCACAAAAATGCCTTTGATTTCTGAATATTGACTTTGTATCCTGTTGTTTTGCCAAACTCACTTATTAGGTTGGGTAGTTTTTTGATGGAGTCCATAGAATTTTTCTATGCACGCTATCATGTCATCTGCAAACAATGACAGTTTTGCTTCCTCCTTTCCAACTTGGATGCCTTTTATTTCCTTTTATTTCCTAATTGCTGTTGCTAGGACTTCCAATGCTGTGTTAAATAGGAGTGGTGAGAGCAGACATCCTCGTCTTGTTCCGGATCTTAGTGGGAAAGCTCTAAATTTTTGCCTATTCGGTATGATGTTGGCTGTAGGTACCTCATATATGGCCTTTATTATGTTGAGGAATGCTCTCTCTATTCCCACTTTGGTAAATGTTTTTATCCTAAATGAGTGCTGAACCTTATCAAATGCTTTTTCCACATCTATTGATATGATCATGTGGTTTTTGTCTTTGCTTTTGTCTATGTGATGTATTACATTTATTGATTTGCAAATATTGTACTGTCCCTGCATCCCTGGAATGAATCCCACTTGATCATGGTGTATGATCTTTTTAATGTATTGCTGGATGTGGTTTGCAAATATTTTGTTGAGGATTTTAGTGTCTACGTTCATCAGTGATATGGGCCTGAAGTTTTATTGCTTTCTTATGTCTTTATCTGGTTTTGGGATCAGGATGATGCTGGTTTCATAAAAAGAGTTTGGTAGTATTCCATCGTTTTGAATTTTTTGAAATAATCTGTGAAGCACGGGGACTAGCTCTTCCTTAAATGCTTTGTAAATTCTCTTGTGACACTGTCTGTCCAGGGTTTTAGTGTGTTGGATTACTGCTTTTTGATTACTGCTTCAATTTCATCTGCTGTTATTGGTCTGTTCAGTCTGCTTCTTCTTCATTCAGTTTTGGAAGATTATATTTTTCTAGAAATTTGTCCATTTCACCTAGGTTTTCAAATTCCTTGGCATATATTTCTTCATAGTAATTTTTTATAATCCTTTGTATTTCTGTGGTATCGGTTGTAATCTCTTCTCTTTCATTTCTGATTGTGTTAATGTGGGTCCTCTCTCTTTTTTTCTTGGTGAGTCTGCTTAATGCCTTGTCCATTCTTTTTTATCTTTTCAAAGAACCAGCTCCTGGATTTATTGATAGTTAGAATTGTGCTTTCAGTCTCTATGTCATTTAATTCTGCTCTGATCTTGGTTATTTCCTTCCTTCTACTTGCTCTGGGCTGTCTTTGTTGTTCCTTGAGTTCTTGTAGGCATAGGGTTAGGTTGTTTGTTTCAAATGTTTCTATCCTTTTTAGGTAGGCCTGTATCACTGTGAACTGTCCTCTCAGCACTGCCTTCGCTGTGTCCCATAAGTTTTGGGTTGTTGTGAGTTAATTTTCATTTGTTTTGAGAAACTTTTTGATTTCTTTCTTAATCTTATTCTTGACCCCTTCTTTGTTTAATATCATGCTATTCAATCTCCATGAGTTTGGGTGTTTGGGATTTTTTCCTTGAGATTTGTTTCTAGTTTCAGTCCCTTGTGGTTGGAGAAAATGCTTGATATGATTTCAGTTTTCTTGAATTTGTTGTAGCTTGTTTTGTGTCCTATCATATGGTCTTTCTTAGAAAATGTTCCATGTGCATTTGAAAGGAATGTGTATTTAGCTTCTTTGGAGTGAAATGCTCTTTATATATTGGTTAAGTCCATTTTATCTAGGGCATTGTTCAATGCCACAAAATCCTTGTTGATATTTTGTTTGCAAGATCTGTCCATTTTTGACAGTGGGGTGTTGAAGTCCCCTACTATAATTGTGTTGCTATCAATATCTTTCTTGAAGTCCTCCAAGATTTTCTTTATGTATTTGGGTGCTCCTATGTTGGGTGCATATATATTTACAATGTTTATGTCTTCTTGGTGGATTCTTCCCTTGAGTATTATGAACTGGCCTTCTGATTTCTGTTTATGGCCCCTTCTTTGAAGTCTATTTTGTCTGATATGAGTATTGCTACCCTAGCTTTTTTTTTTCCTATGCATTTGCTTGGAAAATTTGTTTCCCGCCCTTTACTTTCCATCTGTTTAGGTCTTTTGTTCTAAGGTGGGTGTCTTGTAGGCAACATAAGTGTGGGTCATGCTTTCTTATCCATTCAGCTATCCATGTCTTTTGGTTGGGGTATTTAATCCATTTATGTTTAAGATTATTATTGATAGGTACTTATTCATTGCTATTTTTCTGTACCTATGTTCTTTTCCCTCACTGTTTTTCTTCCTGTTCTTAAAGAAGACCCTTTAGCATGTCTTGCAGAGCTGGTTTGGAGATGGTATATTCTTTGAGGCTTCTTTTGTCTAGGAAGTTCCTTATTTGGCTTTCTATTTTAATTGAGAGCCTTGCTGGATAGAGCAGTCTCGGTTGCAGTCCCTTGGTTTTCACTACCTCGAATATTCTGGACATTCTCTTCTGGCTTGGAGCATTTCCACTGAGAAGTCAGCTGTTAGTCTTATTGGTGATCCCTTGTATTTTACTTCCTGTTTCTCCCTTGTTGCCTTTAAGATTCTCTCTTTGTCTTGGAATTTTGCCATTTTAATTATGAAGTGTCTTGAAGTGAGCCTCTTTGGGTTCCTCTTGATTGGGAGGCACTGTACTTACTGGATTTGTGTGACTTTTTTCTCTTATCAAATCAGGGAAGTTTTCCATCATTACTTTTTCAAACAGGTTTTCTATCCCTTGCTCTTCTTCTTCTCCTGCTGGTATCTCTATGGTACGGATATTATTACCTTTCATGTTCTCCTGCATTTCCCTTAACCACTCTTCATTCTTTCTGAGTCTCTTTCGCTTTTCTTACTCTTCTTGGTGTTTTTTCCTACCTTATCCTCCAACTCACTGATTCAATCCTCTGCCTAATATAGCTTGTTTTTGATTCCTTCTACTGTGCTCTTCAGTTCAGAAATTGTGTTCTTCATTTCCTTTTGGGCCTTGTTGATATTTTCTCTTTCCTTTTTAATGTTAACATAGTTTGCAGGGAGTTCACTGTAGTTTCCCTGTAGTTTCTGGTAATTCTCTTTGAGCTCATTGAGCTTCCTGATAACCATTGCTTTGAACTCAATATCTGATAATTTACTTACCTCTGTTTTGTTTATCATTCTTTCTGGGGTTTCCTCCTTTCCTTTCATTTGGGGATTGTTTCTTTGTCTTCCCATTGTTTGTGAGACTCTTCTTGTTAGCATCTACTTCTTAAATTGATCTGTTCTGATTCTCTGGGTTTTTGGTGTGAACTTCTATGGTAGAAGACCTGGGAGATTCAGTGGTACAGTCTCCTTGATCCCTGACCTCGCAGGTCTTGGGCTGTCATTTATGTTGGCTCTCTGTATGTCTTTGGGTTTTCATTGTTGTTGGGTCTTTCTTTGGTGGGTCCTTCCCTCCAGCTTGTTAACTGAGGATCACTCAGTCCACCCCATCTTGTATTCTGTTGTGCAGGTGTGGACAGGTTGTGTTGAAGCTGGTTCTTCTGTCTGTATGAGGTTTTGAGGCTTCTCTCTCACTTTTGTTCAGTTGTTTGTTCCAGGTAATTTCTCCACCATTTAGTTGTATTTCCAGATCAGGCCCAGGTGGAAGTCAGTATGGCTTCCACTCCCTCGTTCACCTTCTTCTGTTGTTATCCATTGGTGGTTTTTTGTTGGTGGGTTTACTCTTTCTGAAAGTATACTGGTGTTCATAGCTCCCACCTATCCTGTTTTGTGATCATTTGGAGGGGGAAGCAAAATGGTTGAAGACAGTGGGAGTGTGTTCTATGGTAGTTAAAAGTACCAACCTGTGGAGAAGAGATAGGAGATCCTTTGTGTACGTATAGTATTAACTGTGATACTTCACCCAACAAGCCACTTTTTAGAAAGGGTGGAAAAAAGATAAGATTATTGTTGGGGGGAAGGGTTGTTAACTGGATCTAGAAATCAGTGAGTTTGTGGGAGGTCAGATTATGAGATATAGTGAGAGTAAAGGATATAAAATAGGTGTAGTGTTTGAGAGAATAGAGTTAACCATAATAGTAATAAAGTTCAGGAAACAGTGAAGTGAGCTATGATCTGTGAGGGGTTCTGTGTAGTATTTATAATTTTATGGAACAGCAGTTATTTACAATAGTAATGGAGCAACAATCATATGACAGAATCTATGTGATGTTAATGATAAGAATAGGAAGTTCAGGACCTAGAGTAGTCTGCTATTGGAACACAAGTGAAAGACAGAAAATCAAAAATAGAGTCAAAGAGAGAACAAGGAAAACCAGTCAGACAATGCAATTTAACAAACCAAGCATAAAAGACTAAACAGAAAGAAGAGAAATAAAAAAATACTAATAAAATAAAAGATGTAAAAATAATGAAAAATAATAATACAAATATATGATAACTTGCAAGTTCTCTGGAGTAGCAAAGTGAAATTTGTCTCACTGTCTCAGCTCTTAAGTAGACCCCATTTTGGGTCCAACTCTGTTCCTTTCACAGAGCCACGTTTTATTGTCTCACTTGTGGAAAAGAAAAGAAAAAAAAATGAAGGAAGGGAGAAGAAATAAAAAAAGAGAAGAAGGAAAGAGAGGAAGAAAGAATTAAAAGAAAAAAAAAAAAAAAAAAAAGAACCTCTTGCTGGCTTCAGACCTGCCAAGCCAGTTTTGCTGGTCTTCCTGGCTGCAGCAGGCTGAGGGGAGATTAGTTTCCCTTTTCTCTCTTCTTAAGCCACACTCTTCACAGTTGTCCAGCCTCCAGCCCAGTTCCTCAGTTCACTGCCAGGCCCCTAGAGCCCTTTTGCACCCAGCCTATCCTTTAGTCCACCAGTTGCACTATCCTTGAGGTGCACCAAGTAGAGGCAACTTATATACCCCCTTCTCATTCTTTGCTGTCCTAGATGCTAGGGACTCTCAGCATCCCTTCAGGGTAGTTCAGCACCCCCCCACACACACTGAGTTAAGTCTTTCTGGGGATTGCTGACTCCCTGAGCCCTGCTGCTTTCCTGTCCTGGGGCTTCTCTGCCTTCCTCTTAGTGAGCCAGTCAGCCCTGCAGGGTGCAAGCACCAGAGTGGCTGCCACTGCAGATGCAGGCACATGCCTCCCCTGCTGTTGCCCCCAGGGAGTAGGGGCAGGGTGCGAGGCATCTCTGGGAGGCACGGTCAGGCACGTTCTGTCCAGGAGCTGTGAGCATGAACACTTGGCTTTCCGCTACTGAGGCAGAATGGGCAGTTGCCAGGCCCCCAGGTTTGGGTGCGCACTGTCCCAAGGGCTTCATGTGTGAACACAGGACTTCTGCTGCCACAGTCAGAGCACAGTCGCTGCTTCCGGGCTGGGTTAGGGGTGCAGGAGGCAGGGGTGGCTGCTGCAGGAGAATTCCCCAAATAGCCACTGAGTGCCCCTTTTTTTTCTTTTTCTTTTTGAAAAATTCCTCCTATTCAAACCTGCTGCTTCAAACAAGCACCTGGCCTCTCACACAGCCCAACTCTCCAACCAAACCAGGGACTGACTGGGTCAGGGTCCATCACTGCCCAATTCTTCCCAGCAAGCGTCCACAGTCTCAGCGTGTGGACACCACCCTGTGTGTTAGCCACTTTGTCCTTATCCCCCTCTATGACTTCAAGCATCCAGGTCCCTCCTGGTGTTACTCAAACCTTGTTTGGTAGGGGAGGGAGCTGTTGACCTGCCTCTCTCTCAAGAATCCTGCGGCAAACATGGCGGGCACTGGACCTGGGGCTGCAGCCACCCTGGTCCCTGCGCTGATCCCAGGGACCTTATTGTCCTGAAGCATTCTCCTTACCGTCTGATTTTTCAATGTCCTCTACAATTTTTGGTCTCCAATCTTCATATATGCTGGGATACCATTGACTATTCACTCTGTTTCTCAGAAGATCGGCTAGGTGTTTCACCTGTGCACAGGGAGAAGTGGACTCCACTCCCACTCCCACCTATCTCGCTGCCATCTTCCTCCTCCTGTTTATATATTTTTGTATCAGCTTTTGTGTTGCAACTACAGAGACCAGATGGCAAAAGAAACAACAACAAAAAAACCCCACCAAATTATTTTCTGTATTAACCTTTGTATAAAAAGTTTGCTGATCCCTGATCTAAAATATCTCTGGTTGCCACAGCAGCAGGAAGACAGACTTATAAGGTCTTATACAGGGAATTAAAGGTGCAATATGGAAGTGATATGTTACTTCTATGACAATAATCATATGGCCCAACACCGATAAGAGGACTAGGAACTACCACAAGTCCAGGAGGAGGAGAGCCAGAGATAATCATTTAGCAGCCCTAATTGTTGCTGTAGCTAAAGTTAATAATAGCAAGGATACAACTAGCAAACACATGTTTTTATACCTCAGGAACAATTCTAAGGGCTTTGCCAGTGTTCATTCATTGATCCTCACAACAACCTCATCATAAAATTACTATTATTTTCCCCATTTTACATATGAGGAAGGTAATAATATTAGATTTTAATGATTTTCCTGAAGTAAATATAGCTAATAAAGGGTGAAGACAGTATTTAAACCCAGTCAGTATGGCTCCAATCTCAACCCAAACTCAAACACTACACTCAACCATTCTACCACATACAAACTCTCTGGAACATAAGAAAGTCCAAGTGTTGACACTGTAGAGACCACTTCCTCACAACAACCTTAGTTATGGAATTCGGTAGATACAAGCAAAATGCAAATTTTAATTTTGCATAACAGATTTCTATAATTTCCTTAGGAGTTTGCAAGTAATTGTTAGCCCATAGATAGAAGTAAACTCTAACATCTGAGGATTTTCATGTAGTTTTCCTATAGAAACCAAAGAAAGATCTTACAGTTTAAGGTCACTTTATGACACAGCAAGAGGACCCACTAATGGCCATTAAAAACTAAAGTGAGAGCTTCTTCCAGAGGATAGTGTTTTATAGCCACTCTTCCATTGGTCATGTCAAATTATATCCTGATATTTTTGTCTTTACTTCTAAGCCAATTCAGAAACGTTCTATGGGAATGTATTTTTTTTTTTTAGCTGGAGGAAAAATGTCATAAAACACTTATGGTTTAGAGATGATAGATTTGGAATCATACATTGCTTGCTTTATTTTGGTGGCTATACTTTAATGTTTTCATAGTGGAGTTTGTATATTATCACTGGCCATGTTCCCTTTAACATCCATTACACTTACCTGTGAGGGATAATAGAAGAATCTCATTTTAAAATACATTTTTAAAAGTTCATAATTATTGTTGTGCTTCCTCTTTTGCATGTATTTCTCTCTCCTTTTAAATATATTTTATTAATTATGCTATTACAGTTGTCCTATTTTCCCCTCTTTATTTCCCTCCTCCCTGCACACCCCCTCTCACCCACATTCCCCGCCTTTAGTTCATGTCCATGGGTCATATATACAAGTTTTTTGGCTTCTACATTTCCTATACTATTCTTAACCTCCCCCTGTCTATTTTCTACCTATCACTTATGCTACTTATTCTCTGTACCTTTTCCCCCTCTCTCCTCCTCCCACTACCTCACTGATAACCCTCCATGTGATCTTCATTTCTGTGATTCTGTTCCTGTTCTAGTTGTTTGATTACTTTGTTTTTGTTTTTGGTTTAGGTATGGTTGTTAATAAGTGTGAGTTTGTTGTCATTTTTGTGTTCATTTTTTTAATCTTCGTTTTCTTAGATGAGTCCCTTTAACATGTATAGAATAAGAGCTTGGTGATGATGAACTCCTTTAACTTGACCTTATCTGGGAAGCACTTTATCTGCCTTTCCATTCTAAATGAAAGCTTTGCTGGATAGAGTAGTCTTGGATGTAGGTCCTTACCTTCCATGACTTTGAATACTTCTCTCCAGCCCCTTCTTGCCTGAAAGTTCTCTTTTGAGAAATCAGCTGACAGTCTTATGGGAACTCCTTTGTAGGTAACTATCTCCTTTTCTCTTGCTTCTTTGAAAATTCTCCCCTTTTCTTTAATCTTGGGTGGGGTAATTATGATGTGCTTTGATGTATGCTTCCTTGGGTCCAACTTCTTTGGGACTCTTTGAGCTTCCTGGACTTCCTGGAAGTCTATTTCCTTTGCCAGATTGGGGGAAGTTTTCCTTCATTATTTGTTCAAATAAGTTTTCAATTTCTTGCTCTTCCTCTTCTGCTTCTGGCACCACTATGATTCAGATGTTGGAATGTTTAAGTTGTCTCAGAGGTTCCTAAGCCTCTCCTCATTATTTTGAATTCTTGTTTCTTCATTCTGTTCTGGCTGAATGTTTCTTTCTTCCTTCTGGTGCACGCCATTGATATGAGTCCCAGTTTCCTTCCCATCACTGTTGGTTCCCTGTACACTTTCCATTATTTCACTTAGCAGAGCCTTCATTTTTTCCTCTAATTTGTGATCATATTCAACCAACTCTGTGAGCATCCTGATTACCAGTGTTTTGAACTGCGCATCTGATAGGTTGACTATCTCTTCATCTCTTAAGTTGTATTTTTTCTGGAGCTTTGATCTGTTCTTTCATTTGGGCCATTTTTTTTTGTCTCAGTGTGCCCATTATGTGGTAAGAGGTGGAGCCTTAGCTGTTCACCAGGTTGGGGCAACCCATGTCATTGGGCTATGATGCTGCATGTGAGGGAGGGGTTCAAGAGGGAACAGTGCTGCTTGCTGTGCTCTCTGCCCATTTTCAGTCACTTCCCCCCCTACCCACAATCAAATTGGGTCCTTCTGGTGCTGATTCCCAGGTGGGTGGGCTTGTGTACATTCTAGGACCCTGTTGGTCTCTCCAGTGAACTCTCCTGTGAGGCTTGGAGTTTCTCCCACTGCTGCCTCAACCCCCACTGGTGTTTTCAATCAGAGGGTTGAGGCTTTATTTCCCTGCACTGAAACTCTGGGTTGCATGATCTGTCTCACTCCCCAGTTATTCCTCCTGGTTTATCTGCACACACGTGGGACCACCCAGTCTGTAATATGATGCCTCACTGGGTCCTCCAGCCACTGCTATGCTGCAAGTCTTCTCTGCCTGGCTGCCCATCTCCACCCATTCTACCGGTCTGGATGAATGTTTCTTCTTTAACTCCTTGGTTGTTGGACTTCCATACAGTTCAATTTCCTGTCAGTTCTGGTTAATTTTTGTTTCTAAATTTGTTGTTGTCCTTCTTTTGTTTGTGTGAGAAGGCACAGTGTGTCCACCTATGCCTCCTTCTTGGCCAGAAGTCTCCTATTTCTCTCTTTTTTGGTGACCTCATGTTTTATTTTTTATTATTTTTAACAATGTCTAAATTTATTATTTGTTTTCTCAACTTTTTTGATTTAATCTTTATTTTATTTTTTCATTATGATTTAGTGCTTATATCCCCTGCCCCCCAAATCACCATACTGTTGTCCATGTCCATGAGTCCTTTTTCCTCAATTCTTCCAATTCCTAACCTCTGCACATATTTCTGCTTATGTGGCATTAACTAAATGTCATCAAGAAACACGGAACAAAAATAAATAAATAGATAAGAACAATAGGCAAGGATGAAATGTAGAAAGCATATTAAACCACCCACCATTGCATGGACAGCTCAGACATTTGACAAGATGGTCCTGGGACCTTACAGGTAAATTCCCTCATTTTCCAGCCTTTCAGAATTCTATCTTCCATCAAAACTCATTAGATTGCAACCACCTCCAGTGTTGTCTTTGAAACTGGATCTCATTTTTATGTTAATAAGAAGAATACCAGCTCCTATGTATAGTGTACCTACTGTGTGCTGCTTGGCATATTAATTACTTGTAATGCACAATCTCTAATGGTCACTATATTCCTTAAGTTAGACCTTTTACTTACAAGGGACCAGGGCTCAGAGATTCAACTTTCTCTAAGTCACCCAGCTAATAACTCAAATGATCTTAATTATTTGAAATATCATTTAAATATTAATATATTCAACCTTTATGCCAGTGTTTCAGATAATTTTAGAGAAATTAATATAGCTCAAGAAGTAGTTTATATAAAATAGAATTGCCTGTTTCTTTTCTAGGAACTGTTTCTAAATTGTTCTTAGCCTTGAAGACTAGCAAGAGGGAAGTAAAACTTGGTAAGCACTTGCCCAGATGGACCAGTGATATTGGTTGAAGCAGAGAGTTGGGAGAGATCCAAGCTGGATTTAGATTGAGAACGTTGCCCCTCAGAGGGAAACGGTAGACATAGATGTTTTTCTAAGTCTTATTTTATCCCAACTTTTTCCCAATCACAATAATAGAATATTTATTTATTTATTTATTTATTTATTTATTTATTTATTTATTTATTTATTTTAGACCATGGCCCAAGGAAGCTGAATGGAATTGATGCTGTGATTTAGTTTCCAGAAACAAAAATCCAGGGTAATGTCCCACTTTGAGGTAGAAGCTTCTCTTTATATTGTTTTGGAAGCCACCCAGCCTTTGAGTGACTTTCTTTCCTGGTCAATAAGTCATTTCTGTGGTTACATTAAATTGTAGTGTACTGAAGGCAAGTCCAGATCAGGCAAGCAAATTTGGATACAGAGAACAGACAGATGGAGATGTTATGTTCTTATTTTATTTTAGCAAAAGTCTTAGGAAGAGCTGAGAATAACACAAAAGCCATCTGATATCCAACCATCGCTCAGGTTCCTCTCTCTAATACTATCCTTACTGGAAAAGCATAAAAGTTTTAAAGTATTTAAAGACCAGAAAAGAATCAAGGATATTCTTGTGACCTCATTAGTGCATCTTTGAGTAAAATTTATTCCCATGTTGTTAGTGCAGTTATTAAAAATGATTTCTGTAGTAAGTTTCAATATAATCAATGTTCAAGTCGTTTTCTTCTTTAAAAAATATAAAGAGAAATCTAGGAGGTAGGTGTTGAGTTTATTTTGGTGTACATTACTTTTAGCAATCTTATTTTAGGGGAATAATGAGATCTAAATATAGTTCCCAAGTCATTGGCCTGGGGTTACAGTAAGGATTTGAGTATGAGTAAAAGTTTATGTTGGTGAAAAGAAAAAAAGAAAATCAGTCCTTTTTTCCCACTAATAATCATGATCTGATCAAAGATAATGTTTCTGGTAGTATTATTAATAGCAGAATATCTTTTAGTGCTTACTCTAAAACAGGTATTATTTTAACCACTTTCCTTATACTTATTTAATTTTCATCCCCATTTAGTCCTCAAAACAAACCTATGAAGTCAATACTATCATCACCCATATTTGATAAAAAGAAAACTCCTGAGGCATAGAATGGAAAGCAATAGAACTTGTATCTTGATGCCCTGGCTCTAGAACTTGTGATCTTATTCATTATGCCATTCAGCCTCAAACATGACTGTCTGGCCCAGAATTTTTTCCTGTTTTCTTTTTTTAAACATTTTTCTGTCTTTTATATACCCAGAGCCATAGGAAAGAAAAGATGGCAATTTGTTTAAACAAGAGCATAAACAAATCAAGCAGCCATTTTGCCCTCCTCAACCAAATCAGGCTTAAAGATTTATTAGTGTCTCTCTTCTCAATGATGTGCAAAGACACTTGGAGCTGCCTTCCAGTCCGTTGGGTCAATAAAGCATTTTTAACACGGTCTTAAATATTCATTTCTGCAACAATAGATTCTAAGAGAGCTATTTATAGGGCCTTGATCAAGAAGTCCTATAAAAGTGAATCTCAAAAAATCTGTGCTTTGTCTCACAGATAATAGTTTTTAAAGAAAAGAACCATTTGCAATAAAGTGAAAATGCAAGAGTCGGAAAAAACACCATCAGTCTTACATTCTGTAGTCACATTGTATCATTTTTTCCAAAAGTTGGTATGGAAGCAGATATGTCTTGGCTTAACTATCAATTAAGACTGAAGTTCCCTTATGGTTTCTCTTAATTCTTTTTTCATTTTCCAGTCATTTTATTTAGAACAAAAAACTTTTACTTGTGCATTTTGGCTCTACTCCAAACCAATGTTTAAGATGCTTTTTCTTGACAATATAGAAGATAATTTCTTTGCAAAGGCTACATCTATCATTCAAGTTTGTTTCTGAAAAGACTACATATGTATACTCAGGGAAAGTTCCACTAAAAGAATCAATTGATATTCAATCTTCTTTTCTTTTTCCTTCTCTTCTTTTCTTTTTTTTTCTTTTCCCTCTCTTACTGCTTCCCTTCCTTCTTTCTTCCTCTGCTTCTTCCCTTTCTTTCTTTCTTCATATCAATCAGTCATTTACAAATGTGTGCCTGCCTACTATTATGCCAGGCACTGGGGATAAAGAAATAAACAGGATGTGGTCCCTGCCATGGTTGAGAATCCAGCCCAACAAGACAGGCAGGCAGTGAACCAGTTTTTCCAGGAGACATACTACAAAAGCTCACAATGGAGGTCGAGATAGTCCCTGAGAAATGGGTTCATTCGACAAATATTTACAGACCAGACCTGAGCCCAGTACACAAAGTGGTGAAACAGAAAAGTTGCTACCCTTACCCTCAATGATAAAGTAAAACATTATTAAAAAGGTAAAAATAATGCAATGAGAATATTATTGTGGGATACTTATGAGAGGTTGTAGGATCATATAACAGGGGTCTCTAACAGGAAGGAACTAAATAGTGAATACAGGGGCCAAAAAATGTACAGGTTTAGACTTACTTCTTTTTCGTAAAAAAAAAGGTAATTTTCTTCTATTCCAACTTTACAATTTCCCCTAGCATCTTCTTTCCCAGAAAAGCTGGCACTGTGATAATTTCTAATTGCTTGACTATGCATAGTCCTGGACATGAAACTATCAACAACAAAATATACTACTGAATGTCAAATTTCCTGGCAGATGAAAAGGGTTTAGACATTAGCAAATTCTCACAAGTTCCCATTCTTAAATGGCTGACCCAGTTTGGAGCTCAGAGTAATCCAGTTGGTGGGTATAAACTATTTCTATTAGATGTGTTTTCTGGGTGCAAACTCTATTTTATGAGGCCAACCTTCAAGTTTTTAGCCATCTGCCTGGCAGCCATACCTAACCTCGTCTTTCCTTTCTATTATTATGTATAATTTTCATCACTGAGGACTCTTTTTAAAAGAAATGTTATTCTTATCAATTCATCTTCTTTGTGTTTCCTCACTTGAATAGAGCCAGACACTGATCTATTGAGCTGAAAAGGACAGGTCAGTGCTAGGAGCATATTGGGCTGGGCATTTTTTTAACTTCTGCAGCTCCAAGAGAGTTGATGCTGCCAGAAATAATCTTCAAAGGTTGTGTGTGTGTGTGTGTGTGTGTGTGTGTTTGATATTAGAAACTTTCTCTTCTTGTTAAAAATAGGTTTTGACAATGTACTCAGAGTTCTGACAAACCAAACAGAAAGAACAGAAGGGGAGATAGAGAGCTGCCCAAAGGAGCTTCCCTGCAGGGGGCCTTCCCATCACCACCTGTGGGGCATGGGCAACGTGGGTGAGAAGCAAGACAATCATTCTCAAAATGTGTGGTGGCAGAACTTGTTAATTGATGACCATCTAACACATCTAATTTTTTCAGATAGCCTGCATCAGCCAGTTAATTACTGCATTTCCCTTATAATCTGGAAAAAAAAAAAACAATGGAATCTCTTAGAAGGCTAGAGTTAGGGTTTGAAGCTAATTTCTTATATTTTACTGAGGTGTGTTTTTCACAAAAAAAGTGAGGATAGAAACAATAATCTGACAAATCTGAGTAGTACAGACAACCTTCAGACTGGCTTGTTCCTTCTGCCACATTCTCTGCCATTAACTAGTAGTTTATCTCACCTGCCTTGTTTGCTAGCTTTGCAGATGCTGGGTAAAATCCAGAAAAGAAGCCATTTTACAGAAAATCCATAAACAAAAAATGGAAAGCTCAATTTCATAAGCATTTAATAACCACTTTGAGAGACCATAGATCATCTTGAAATCATTTTGACTTGGATTGAGATAAAATTTAGGAATGGATTGGCATTGGCAACAAAGAAAAGTCTAAAAGGCATTTCATGGCATATATTATCATTTTGATTTTGCAGTAATCTTAACAGGTTTCAAAGAATAGTTCACTAGGTAGTCTTTAAAATGCAGATAAAATTAAAGGGATAATTGTCCAGTTCCTAGAAAGAGTTATAAGAAACCTAAGTTTATTTTGTTTTTATTGGGGAAAAAGCTAGAAAATGTTTTGGTTTCCATTCACCTTTTGAAACAACCAGAAAATGAGGACAATAGATAAGTAAGACTTAGAAGTCTGTTCCATAGGGCTTTGAAAAATTCTATCCCTGTGATTATAATAGAGGTCCAAAATTTTATTTCTTCTTACAGAATCTGAAGAGCTTCTCATTGTGATTTGGGTAGACACAGTTATCATGGGCTCCTGATATACTGAAGAAGCAAAAAACAGAATTTGGAGGAGGGATGTATCTTACAAAGATACTGTATACTATAATACCTTCATCTAGCCTTCTCAAGAAACAGTTCCACACTGTATGATTATACAAAAATCCGTGACAGATTTTTTGGTTATTTTTCAACAATCATCCACGCATTCATCTATCCATTTATCCATTCAACCAATACTTTTCAGTATTTTAGGGAACTGATCATCAGCTAAGTACAGTTGTTTTCACTTTTTCCTTAGCAGAGGAATTCACAAAGAATAGATTATTATACTGAATGCTAACAATCAAATAACTAGAGTTGTTTTGTACTTTCCTCCAGTGCACGTAACTGAGCCCTATTAAATAATCTATAGAGCCCCAAAAAGCATAACTTGAAAATTTCTAATCAAAGGGCTACAGATGTGAGTCTTGTTTTGTCAAAGATCCAGTATTTTTTGGCACCAAGAAAAAAAAATGGCCCAAATGAGAGAGAAAAAAATGGCAGCGAGATAGAGGGGAGCAGAGTCCACTTCCTCATGTCCATTGGTGAAACACCTAGACTATTTTCTGAGGAACAGAGGGAACACCCAAAAGTATTCCAGCATATATGAAGATTGGTAACCAGGATTACGGGGGAAATGGAATGATCACACGGTGAGACATTAAAATCTGGAGTTGTGAAGAGACCAGAGTTAGACCCAGACAAGGGTCAGCCCAAAAAACAGAGACAGCAACACAAATTTAACTTCGCTACCCCAGAGAACTTGCAAGGTGGGAGCAGTGAACACCAGTACATCTGCTGGAAGAGGAAATCCATCAACAAAGGAACCACCAACACAAAACAATGGAAGAAGGTGAAGGAGGAAGTGGAACCCACACTAAACTCAATCCAGGACTGAAAGAATAATACACCAATTGGTGGAGAAAGTACCCACAACAAACAACTGAATAAAAATGAGAGAAGTCTCAAAACCTTGTTCACACATAAGAATCAGCTTCAACACAACCTGTCCACACCCACACAACAGAACACAAGGCGTGGTAGATGGAGTGAAACTCAGTTAACTAGCTGGAGGAAAGGACCCACCGAAGAAAGGCCCAATAACAACCAAAAGCCAAAGACATTCACAGAGCCAACTTAAACAACAGTCCACTATCAGTGAGCTAAGAAGATTAAGGAGACTATACAAGTGAATCTCGCAGATATTCTACCATAGAAGCTCATACCATAAAAACAGGGAGTCAGAACAGATCAATTTAAGAAACAGAGGCTAGCAAGAAGAGACTCACAAACAATGGGAAGACAAATAAACAATCCCCAAATGAAAGGAAAGGAGAAATCCCCAGAAAGAATTATAAATGAAATGGAGGCAAGCCAACTAGCAGATATTGAGTTCAAAGCAGTGGTTGTCATGAAGCTCAAGAAGCTCGATGAGCTTGCATAAAATTACCATAAACTATAGGAAAACTATAATGAACTCACTGCAAACTATGTCAACATGAAAAAGGAAATAGAAACTATCCAAAAGGGCCAAGAGGAAATGAGGAATACAATATCTGAACTGAAGAACACAATAGAAGGACTCAAAAGCAGGCTCAATGAAACAGAGGATCAGATCAGTGAGCTGGAGGAAAAGGTATAAAAAAGCACCCAAAATGAGCAAGAACAGGAAAAGAGACTCAGAAAGAATGAAGAGTGCTTAAGGGAAATGCAGGACAACATGAAATATAATAATATTCATATAATAGGGATACCAGAAGGAGAAGAAGAAGAGCAAGGGATAGAACACCTGTTTGAAAAAGTAATGATGGAAAACATCCCTAATCTGATGAGAGAAAAAGTCACAGAAATCCAAGAAACACAGAGAGTCCCAATCAAAATGAACCCAAATAGGCCCACTTCAAGACACATCATCATTAAAATGGCCAAAGTCCAAGACAAAGAGAGAATCTTAAAAGCAGCGAGGCAGAAACAGGAAGTAACATACAAGGGAGCCCCAATAAGGTTAGCAGCTGATTTCTCAATGGAAACACTCTAAGCCAGAAGAGAATGGCAAGAAATATTCCAAATAATGAGAACCAGAGGCCTGCAACCAAGGCTACTCTACCCAGCAAGGCTCTCAATCAAGATAGATGGCCAAATAAGGAGCTTCCCAGACAAAAGAAGTCTAAAAGAATGCACCTCCACCAAACCAGCTCTGCAAGAGATGCTAAAGGGACTGATTTAAGGAATGGAAGGAAAGAGAGAGAGAGAGAGGAACACAGGTACAAAAAAAATGGCAGTGAATAAGTACTTATCAATAATAACCTTAAATGTAAATGGATTAAAGGCTCCAATCAAAAGACATAGAATAGCGGAATGGATAAGAAAGCACGACCCACACATATGCTGCCTACAAGAGACCCACCTCAGGACAAAAGACCTACACAGACTGAAAGTGAAGGGCTGGAAACAAGTTTTCCAAGCAAACAGACAGGAAAAAAGAGCCAGGGTAGCAATACTCATTACTCATATCAAACAAAATAGACTTAAAGAAAGGGCCATAAAGAGAGACCCAGAAGGACACTTCATAATACTCAAGGGAAGAATCCACCAAGAAGACATAAACATTGTAAATATATATGCACCCAAAATAGGAGTACCCAAATACATAAAGAAAATCTTAGAGGACTTCAAGAAATATATTGATAGCAACACAATTATAGTAGGGGATTTCAACACCCCACTATCAAAAATGGATAGATCTCCCAAACAAAATACCAAAAAAGATATTGTGTCATTGAACAATGCCGTAGAATAAATGGACATAACTGATATATATAGGACCCTTCACCCCAAAGAAGCTAAATATACATTCTTTTCAAATGCACATGGAACATTTTCAAAGATAGACCATATGATAGGACACAAAACAAGCCTCAACAAATTCAAGAAAATTGAAATCATATCCAGTATTTTTTCTGACCACAAGGGACTGAAATTAGAAACCAACCCAAAGGAAAAAAACCCCAAAACACTCAAAATCATGGAGATTGAATAGCATACTATTAAACAACGGATGGGTCAAGGACGAGATTAGGGAAGAAATCAAAAAGTTCCTTGAAACAAATGAAAATGAACTGACAACAACCCAAAACTTATGGGACACAGAGAAGGCAGTCCTGAGAAGGAAGTTCATAGCAACACAGGCTTACCTAAAAAAAATAGAAACATTTCAAACAAACAACCTAACCCTATGCCTACAAGAACTTGAGGAACAACAATAAAGACAATCTAAAGCAAGTAGAAGGAAGGAAATAACCAAGGTCAGAGCAGAATTAAATGACATAGAGACTAAAAGCACAATTCTAAGGATCAATAAATCCAAAAGCTTTGAAAAGATAGACAAAATAAACAAGTCTTTAAGCAGGCTCATCAAAAAAAAAAGAGAGAGGACCCAAATAAACTCAATCAGAAATAAAAGAGGAGATATTACAACTGACGCCACAGAAATACAAAGGATTGTAAGACACTACTATGAAGAATTGTGTGCCAAGAAATAGGAAAACCTAGGAGAAATGGACAAATTATTAGAAAAATATAATCTTCCAAAACTCAATAAGGAAGAAACAGAAAGTCTGAATCAACCAATAACAGCAGATGAAATTGAAGCAGTAATCAAAAAACTCTCGACACACAAAAGCCCTGGAACAGATGGTTTCACAGGAGAATTCTACAAAGCATTCATGGAAAACTAACACCTATCCTTCACAGACTATTCCAAAAAATCCAAAATGATGGAAGACTCCAAACTCTTTTTATGAATCCAGCATCATCCTAATCCCAAAACCAGAAAAAGACACAACAAAGAAAGAAAACTTCAGGCCAATATCACTGATGAACATTGACGCTAAAATCCTCAACAAAATATTGGCAAACAGCATCCAGCATTACATTAAAAAGATCATACACCATGACCAAGTGGGATTCATCCCATGGATGCAAGGATCGTACAATATTCGCAAAACAATAAACGGAATACATCACATAAACAAAAGCAAAGACAAAAATCACATGATCATATCAATAGATGCAGAAAAACATTCAATAAGGTACAGCATCATTTATGATAAAAGACACTTAGCAAAGTGGGAATAGAGGGAGCATTCTTAACATAATAAAGGCCATATATGAGAAACCTACAGCCAACATTATACTCAATGGGCAAAAATTAAAATCTTTCCCACTAAGATCAGGAACAAGACAAGGTTGTCCACTATCAACCCCTTCTATTCAACATAGTACTGGAAGTTTTAGCCACAGCAAGCAGACAAGAAGAGGAAATAAAAGGCATCCAAATTGGAAAGGAGGAAACAAAACTGTCGTTGTCCGCAGACGACATGATAGTGTACTTAGAAAATCCTGTAGACTCTGCCAAAAACCTACTTGATCTAATAATTGAATTTGGCAAAGCAGTGGGATACAAAGTCAATATCTAGAAATCAAAGGCATTTTTGTATAACAACAGTGAAACAGCAAAAGCAGAAATCAGGAAAAAAAATCCCATTTGATATAGCAACAAAAACAATAAAATATCTAGGAATAAACCTAACCAAGGAGGTCAAAGACCTGTACTCAGAAAACTACACAACACTGAAAAAAGAAATCATGGAAGACACAAACAAATGGAAACATATACCATGCTCATGGATTGGAAGAATCAACATCATCAAAATGTCCATACTCCCCAAAGCAATATATAGATCCAATGCAATCCCTATCAAAGTACCAATGGCATATTTCACAGATATAGAACAAACACTTCAAAAATTTTTATGGAGCCATAAACAACCCTGAATATCAGCTGCAATTTTGAGAAAGAGGAGCAAAGCAGGAGGGATCACAATTCTTGATATCAAACTGTATTACAAGGCCACTGTAATTAAAACTTCTTGGTACTGGCATAAAAACAGACAGTTAGACCAATGGAATACAATAGAGAGACCAGAAATAAACCCAAGTCTCTATGGACAACTAATCTGCGACGAAGGGGGCAGAAGCATAAAATGGAATAAAAATAGCCTCTTCAACTAATGGTTTTGGGAAATCTGGATGGCTACATGCAAAAAAAATGAAACTTGAGCACCAACTTAAAAATAAATTCAAGGTGGATAAGAGACTTAAATATAAGTCGTGACACCATAAAAGTCCTAGAGGAAAACATCGGTAGGAAAATCTCAGACATCCCATGCAGCAACATCTTCAAAGATATGTCCCCTAGAGCAAGGGACATAAAATAAAGAATAAACAAATGGGACCTTATCAAAATAAAGAGCTTCTGTGGGGCTAAAGAGAACAGTATTAAAATAAAAAGAGAACCAACAGTATGGGAAAACATATTTGTCAACAATACCTTGGACAAGGGTTTGATCTCCAAAATATGTAAAGAACTCATATGACTCCACTCCAGGAAGACAAAAAAAAAAAAAAACAATTAAAAATGGGCAAAAGACATGAACAGACACTTTTTCAAAGAGGAAATAGAGAGGACCCAGAGACATATGAAAAGATGCTCAACATCATTAGCCATCAGTAAAGCCACAATGAGATACCACCTCGCACCAGTCAGAATGGCCATCATAAACAAAGCAACAGATAACTGTTGGAGGGGATGTGGAGAAAGGGAACCCTCCTGCCCTGTTGGTGGGAATGCAGACTCGTGCAGCCATTGTGGAAAACAGTATGGAATTTCCTCAGAAAACTAAAAATGGAACTGCCTTTCGACCCAGCAATTCCACTACTGGGATTATACCTTAAGAGCCCTGAAACACCAATTCAAAGGAACCTATGCACTCCAATGTTCATAGTAGCACAATTCACAATAGGGAAGTGCTAGAAACAACCTAAGTGCCCATCTACAAATTAGTGGATCAAGAAACTTTGGTACATTTACACAATGGAATTCTACGCAGCGGAGAGGAAGAAGGAGCTTATACCCTTTGCAACAGCATGGATGGAGCTGGAGAGCATTATGCTAAGTCAAGCAGGCCAGGTAGTGAGGGACAAATACCATATGATCTTACCTTTAACTGGAACATAATCAACAAAAGGAAAAAGCAAGAAAAATATAACCAGAGACATTAAAATTAAGAACAGTCTGACAGTGGCCAGAGGGGAGTGGGGAGGGGACAATGGGGAGAAGGGTTATCAGGAAGCACTATAGAAACACATGGACCGAATCAAGGGGGAGGATGGAGGCAGAGAAGGAAGGTGGGGTTGGAGCAGGGGGGAGGGTAGAGTAGAGGGTGCATACAACTGTAATTGAAAAACAATAAAGTAATTATTTAAAAAAAAAATCCAGTATTTTTGTTCTGTCAATACAAGTCAGTAGACCCAGATTTCATGATCTGCATAGATTGAAAGTTTAGATTTCTATGATTAACTATGGCTAGTTCATTTACACATATAAACCTTGGGAATTGGGAGATCTGGGTATGATGGCACCAAACGCACTTTCTAAATGTTTGGGTCCTGTGAGCCTGCAACACCTGGTCTAGTCTCCACATTGGCATACCTGAGAAGTAGGTATTATTGAAACCATAGTTCAACTTGTCATGACCATGTGAGCTTGTTATTTAGAGCAATATGTCTCTGCCTTCAAGTAGGCAAATCCATCATTCATGAATCTGAGGAAAATGTGGTCTGGCATCATTGACTTTATATACAAGGTTTTAATGAAAATAGAGCACTTGTCAGCTCTCAATCACTGGGTTCTCCTCCCCTTTTCATAGAAATGGCAGCATGAGTGCCAGGGTGGCACTGGGAAAGAGCACTCTATATGAGGTCAGTTGATCTGGGTTCTGGTCCACATGCTGCCAGCTGCTTGCTAAATAAAAGGTGGACAAGTGGTTAAGCCCCTCTGGATCTCAGTTGCCTCCTCTATAAAATTAGGGTAATCATAACCTCACTGAGCAAAAAATATATTGAAGGTTTGTAATGTGTCTACCATGGTGTCAGACACGTAGTAAATATTCAATAAGTGGTTAACTCCTGTAATATTATTTTAGTTATATGGCTGTGCCATTTGGCAGTTTGAAGGCTGCATCCTCACTAGAAAATGGGGATAACAAGAATCTTTGTTCTATCTTTGAACTCTTTTGCAGATTAAATGAAATATGTATTAGAGTCACTTTTTAAACCCTAATAATAAAATGCCAGACAATGTTTAATAAATAAAACAATAGCAACCCCTGTCCTTGAGATGATTATAGTCCAGGGATAAAACACAGAAACAATAAGTATAATTAATAAGTAAATTATATACCACATTTGAAAGTTACAGGTACCCTGGAGGCAGGGACATAGAGAAAAGTGCTACTAAGGGAATTATGATTTCAATATGGTAGTCAAATATACCTTTGATAAAATGGCATATAGGTAAACATGTGGAAGGGGTGAGAGAATAAGCCAGAGATCTGTTAGAAGACTGCCCAGGGAGGTGCATAGTTCAACTTGTCAAAATCAAAAATGCCTGTTATTTGTAGCAACACCTCCCTGGGTTTAGGGCAACACTCAAGAGGGAGCATGCCTGCCATGCTCAGGTCAAAGTCTACAAGGAAACCATGTCCCTGGAGCAGAGAGAAGGGTGGTAGCAAATGAGATAAAAACTTGATTGGGGCTTAGCCAGGGAAGGTTAGGTAATTATCCTTGATAATTATTCTAAGCAAAGTGTCATACTTCCTTTTGGAAGTTTCTCATCAACAAGGAATGGCTGCTTATGTGAACAAAAAAGTATGAGTTTTATAGTCAAACACACATGAAATAACACTTGTATGATACTAGGCAGGTTATTCAATCTCTCTGATCATCAAGTTTTTATCTGTAATGCCAGGACAATAGCTGTACAATTGCTGTGAAGTTTACAATTAATGTAGGTCAAGTGCCAAGTGCAGTGCCCAGCACCCATTTCAGAGCTCAATAAATAGCAGTGAGTGCTGACATTACACAGAACTGTCTCTTTGCCTCATCTACAATTATACTCTGAGGGACTGGCTTTGGGCTTCCAGTTGGCCACCTTGTCTATATTATTTAACTCAGTGCAGTGACTCATACAATCTGGCATGTCTATCACTAGTTCTGCTGGACTGACTGTAAATCAAATAAGATTCAAGATATGTCCTGAAGCCTTAATATGTTCTGTGCTGTTTTCTGTCATAAACATTGCTCCAGTCTTGTATTAAAGACAAATAGTTACTTTTAAATTAGTGGTATTTCATGAAGTGTCAAACCAGTTATTACTGATTTGATTGAGGGAATTTGCAGCTGATAATATAAGGTAAAGTGACCTAATTGTAACTGTCTGTGTTAAAGAGTATAATGTATAATTAGCACTGTTGTGACATTAACTCTAATCTCAATGATGGGCATGTGATGAAACTGAGATTCTCTTTCAATGATCCAAGTTCAAACCTTCTTACTTCCTGCTCAGAATCTAGCAATGGCCTTTTGTTACCTCTGTTGCCACTTTGCACTTCTATAACCACTCCTGAAAACAGTGGCCTACTTGGTCACTCTAGAGCAATATTGAGATCTCATCAGTACTTGGCTTTAAAATACCCATTTGTGCTGCATTGCAGCATGGAATCACAGCAAAGTCTCTCCTTGGAGATGGAATCCTTCTCTAATTAAATGCTATTTCATGTCTTCAGTTCCATCTACTCTAATGTATTTTTTAAAATACCCTGACTGAGACTCGTGGTCAAGATGGTATAGTAGGTAAACACTGTGTTCATTTCCTCCCATAACCACATCAAAATTATAACTAAATTATAGAATAATCACTTGAAGACAAGCTGAACAGAAGTCCAACAGCTAAGGATATAAAGAAGAAGACACAAGGAGATTGACAGGAGGAGTATATGAAAGAGGCTGGTCCCACACTCCCATGAAGCAATTAAGAATTGGGAGGGATATCTTGGCTATGGAGATCCCCACTGACAAGCAAGGGGTCTAGCCACACACCAGGCTCCCCAGCCTGGAATACCAGTGTCAGGAAGAGAAGTCTCTACAACACCTGGCTGTGGAAACCAGGGATTCCTTCCAGGTGAGGCACAGAGCTGCTGTAGACCCAAGAGTCCTCTTAAAGGGACCACACAAAGACTCAATAGCTCACAAACACTTGTCACAAGCCCCAGTGAAGGGAGAGTGTCGCGAATTCTGGCCAGCAAAATTTGTATGCCATGGCAGCGCATGGATAAATTCACAAGTAATACACTGGACTAGAAATTCTGGGACCACACGACCCCTTCATCATCATCTTGGAGAGGCCCTGACCAGCCTTTTATTGCTGTTTCTTGGGCACATTACATCTGAATGGTCTTCATTAACTATGCATGGATTGTAGATTTACATTAGGTGGTAGACGCCCAAGATGTCGCATCAAGAGGATAGATAGGCAAATGGAAAGACAATAGGCTTGGCTGAACTCACTGGTCTGAGGAAGCTAGGCATGCATTGGCATAAGTTTTCTTGATTCAGGGAGAGAGAGGTTTTAGCAAGAGCAAGTTTTAAATCTAAGAAACAGACTATCCTGATTTCCCACAGGAAATTCCACTGTCACACACGTGGGTCCTGCTTGCCATCCCATGTTCCACAGGAGTCCTTGCTCCCTTAGACGTGAAACATTAGAGCTACAATTCCCATGGTGGGATGCAGGAAATCCCTTTAGGAGAGCCTCTCGAAAAGCATCAGATATTTATAGGCAGAACTTAACTGTCTGGTTTCAAGGAGAAAATTGGAAGGCAGCTCTCTCCAGGACTAAAGTTCTGGCAGGCACCATTGTTTTTCTGCTGATCCCTTGCCCCACACAACCTGCAAGTGCAGATTGTCACCAAATCTGAGTCTGCATTAACCTGACTAACACTATTCTTGCTAACTCTGGTGATTCTCTGAGAACCTGCCCTATTCAATTCGCCCAAATATCTTTCACAGGTAATTTATAAAAGTAACCAACCTGGGCCTACATTATAGACTTTCCTAAATCTCTCAAAGGTCCAAAAACCTCAAACAAGCAATAGCTGGCCTTGGAATGCTCCATACCTATTGCTAGGTGGCCCCAAGCCCTGTACTAGTAGAAGCTAGTCTCAGTTCACAGTATACTCATTCCCAGGCACCTCCAAGCACAGCACAGACAACTAACAAGTACAGATAAGTTTGTAGCTCCTATCAGGTAGCCCTGGACTGGACACAGGCAGAGGCTGAACCTGGCCTTTACCAGAGGCCCTCCCCCAAGGCCCCAGAACCAATACACCTGGTGGCTGGCTTCAAACAACACAAGAAGACTGCCCAATTTGTACCACAAACATCACACCCAAAGGGTGGACTCAATAGGCTCCAGAACCCACTAAAAGGAATCCTACTCCATACGGTCAGCTGTCACACAAAAGTTTGTCTTCTGTAGTCATGGCCAGTCCTCACAGCCAGTCAGGCTGAGGGTCAATCCCACCCATGGGCATGCCATCAACAATCAAGTGTCAACAACAATAAAAGAACACACACAAAGTGCACCGCTGGAGCACTGGGCTCAGGTGACTAGGGAGATTGCATCACTGTGTCCCATAGGACACTTACTACATAAGACCCTCTGCTAATACTAGGAGACATAACAGCTCTACCTAATACATAGAAACTCAGGGAGGCAGCCAAAATGAGAAGACAAAAAAAAAATGCCCCAAATGAAAGAGCATGACAAAACTTCAGAAAAAACAAAATAAAATGGAGACGAGAAACCTAACAGATGAAAAGTCCAAAACACAGTTGATAAGAAGTTTCAATGAACTTGAAAGAATAGATTATCTCAGTGGGAACTTCAATGAGGAAATAGCAAACATAAAAAGAGAGATAGAAAGCATGAAAAATAACTAGTCCAAAATGAAAATAGAATAACTGAAATTAATAATATATTAGATGGAATCAACAACAGCTTAGATAAAGCAGAGGCTCAAATCAGTGATTTGGTAGACAAGGTAGCAGAAAACATCCAAGTGGAACAGAAAAAAAACAATTAAAAAGAGTGAGGATAGTTTAAGGGAAATCTGGGACAACTTGAAGTGTAACAACATCATTGGGATCCCCAAAGGAGAAGGGAGAGAGTAAGAGATTAAAAACCTATCAGAAGAAATGATGACCAAAAAAACAAACAAACAAAAAAAAACAAAAAAAAAAACAACCTTCCCTAAGCAGATAGAGTACCAGTAAATACAAGTATAGAAAGCACAGAGTCCCACACCAAGATGCATCATAATTAAAATGCCAAGGATTAAAGACAGAGAGAAAATCTTAAAAGTAGCAGGAGAAAAGAAATTACATACAAGGGAGCTCCCATAACACTGTCAGCTGATTTCTCACAAAAACTTTGCAGTCCAAAAGGGATTGGCATGAAATATGCAAAGTGATGAAAAGCAAAGAACTACAACCTAGATTACTCTACCCAGCAAGGGTACCACTTAGAATTGAAGCTTCCCAGATAAGAAACAGGCTAAAAGAATTCATCACTACTAAAAAAGTATTACAAGAAATGTTATAGGGACATTTTTCAGAAAGGAAAAATAAAAAAATATGAATAAGAAAATATCACAAAGTAAAAAATTCTCACTGACAAATCCAGTAGATCAACCAACACTAAAACTAGTACAAATGTTAAAAAAGAAATGCAGTAAGATCACACATAATTCCAACAGTAAATTAAAGGATACATACAAACACACACACAAAGGAAGTAAAAAATAATGACAAAAACATAAACAGGGAGGGGGTGAGTAAAAATGGTACTAATTTTAGAGTGACCATCAACTTAAAATAGACTGCTACAGATGTATCTTGGTATATAAAAAGCACATGAAAAACACAAACCAAAGATCTACAAAAGATATATAAGAAATAAAAAAAAGGCATCCAAAACAGCACTATAGAAAATCATCAACAAACAAGAACAGAGAGTAAGATTATAAAAGAGAAACAGAGCACAACTACAAAACAATCAGAAAACAATTAATAAAAAGGCAATAACTATATATCTATAAATAATTATTTTAAATGTAAGTGGATTAATTGCTCCACTTGAAAAGGACTAAATAAGGAAGATGTGGTACAACTTCCGGCCAAGATGGAGGCATAGGTACATACACTTTGCCTCTTCCCACAACCAAAAGGACAATAACAAATTTAAAAACAAAAAATAACCAGAACTGCCAGAAAATCAAACTATATGGAAGTCTGAAAATTGAGGAGTTAATGAAGAAACAGTCTTCCAGACCCATAGGAGGGGCGGAGATGGGCAGTTGGGGTGAAGAGAACACGTGGCAGGCTGCAGCTGGTGGATCAGGGAGGGCAAGACAACAGCTGGATGGTTGGGAAGACCTACATTTGCCTGCAGATAAACTGGGAGGAATAACTGGGGAGTGAAACAGACCATGCAAACCAGGCTTCCACTTTGGGGAAATATAGCTTCAAAACCTCTGACTGAAAAAACCTGTGGAGGTTGCAGCAGCAGGAAAAACTCCCAGCCTCACAGGAGAGTTTGTTGGAGAGATCCACAGGGTCCTAGAATGGGCACAAACCCACCCACCTGGGAATAAGCACCAGAAGGGCCCAATTTGCTTGTGGGTAGCAGAGGAAGTGACTGAAAGCCAGTTGAGAGCTGAGCAAGTGAAATTGTTCCCTCTCAGACCCTTCCCCCACATACAGCACCACAATGCAGCCACATGGATCCACCCTGGTGAATACCTAAGGCTCTATCCCTTACTATGTAACAGGTGCACTGAGACAAAAAAATATTGCCCAAATGAAAGAACAGATCAAAGCTCCAGAAAAAATACAACTAAATGTTGAAGAGCCAATCTATCAGATGAAGAGTTCAAAACACTGGTAATCAGGATGCTCACAGAATTGGTAGAGTATGGTCACAAAATAGAGGAAAAAGCGAGGTTATGAAAAGTGAAATGAAGGAAAATGTACAGGAACCAGTAATGAAGAGAAGGAAACTGGTACTGAAATCAATGGTCTGGAGCAGAAGGAAGAAATAAACAGTCGACCAGAAAAGAATGAAGAAACAAGAATTCAAAAACATGAGGACAGGCTTAGGAACCTCAGGGACAACTTTAAATCTTCCAACATCTGAATCATAGGGGTGCCTGAAGGAGAACAAGAGGAAGAAATTGAAAACTCATTTGAACAAATAATGGAGGAGAATTTCCGCAATCTGGCAAAGAAAATAGACTTCCAGGAAGTCCAGGAAGCTCAGAGAGTCCCAAAGAAGCTGGGCCCAAAGAGGAACACACCACGGCACATATAATTGCATTACCCAAGATTAAAAATAAGGAAAGAATCTTAAAAGCAGCGAGAGAAAAGGAGACAGTTACCTACAAAGGAGTTCTCATAAGACTGACAGCTGATTTCTCAAAAGAGACCTTACAGGCAAGAAGGGTCTGGAAAGAAGTATACCAAGTCATGAAAGGCAAGGACCTACCTCCAAGATTACTCTATCCAGCAAAGCTATCATTTAGAATGGAAGGGCAGATAAAGTGCCTCCCAGATAAGGCCACGTTAAAGGAGTTCATCATCACCCAGCCCTTATTATATGAAATGTTAAAGGGACTTATCTAAGAAAAAGAAGAAGATCAAAAATATGAACAGTAAAGTGACAACAAAGTCACAACTATCAACAACCAAACCTAAAATAAACAAAAACAACAAAAACAAACTAAGTAAACAACTATAACAGGAACAGAATCACAGAAATAGAGATCACATTGAAGGATATCAGCAGGGAGAGGGAGGGGAGAATGGGCGAAAAGGTGCGGTGAATAAGAAACATAAATGGTAGATACAAAATAGACAGGAGTATGTTTAGAATAGTATAGGAAATGGAGAAGCCAAAGAACTTATATGTATGGCCCATGGACATGAACTAAGGTGGAGGAATGATAGTGGGAGGGTGATGTACATGGTGAAGAGGAATAATGGAGAGAAAAAATGGGACAACTATAATAGCATAATCAATAACAAATGTTTAAAAAGAAAAATACTTTAAAAAATAAGATGTGGTACATATGTACAATGGAATTTTACTCAGTCATAAAAAATATGAAGTCTTACCATTGGGACAACATAAATGGACTTAGAAGGTATTATTCTAAGTGAAATAAGTCAGATGGAGAAAGGAAGATACCATATTATTTCATTTAATGTGGAATTTTAAAAAATAAAAAAAAATGAACAAAACAGAAACAAACTCATAGATACAGAGAACAAACAGATGGTTTCCAGGTGGGAAGGAGCTTGAGGAGGTGGGTAAAAAAGATGAAGGTATTAAGAAGTACAAATTGGCAGTTACAAAATAATCATGAGGATGTAAATTACAGCATAGGGAATAGAGTCAATAATATTGTAATATCTATGTATGGTGTCAGATGGGTGGAAGACCTACTGGGGGGATCATTTCGTAAATTACACAAATATCTAATAACTGTGGTATACACCGGAACTAATAAAATATTGAATATCAACTTTAATTGAAAAACTTAATATTTGCTAAAATTAAGTAAGTAAGTAAACAAACACTGACAGGCTCCTAAGATAAATAATTGATTCTAGGACTAGATTAGGACATAAATAAGATAAACTTGAGGTGTCTTGTAGGGCAAGAAAGTAAGGAAGTGCTCAAAAAAGGGGGGAAGGGCTATACGCAGAAACCAACTGAAAAAGCTCACACTGGCCAAAGTTGAAATATTTTGAGAGACATAATAAATTTACTAGTAATGGGTTATCACCCAAAATATCAATATAAAGTAAATATCCATGAGTCCACATGAATATAAACTGAAAAGGGAAATAAAATGAGAGAGAAGGGATAAATCTGCTATGCAGAAGAATTCCCAATAATTTTAGTAGACCCAATGCCCTCAAGAAAGTGAAGCATAAGTCCCCACTTATTGCGTAAGGGCTGTGCATGGTGATTTCCTGCCCAAAAGGACTATGTGGAAAGGGCAGGATTAGGGATAAAAAAAAAAAAAGAAAGAAAGAAAAAGAGTACCTTTACAGTGAAGATATTTGACAAATGATCAAGGTCAATATCAATAGTGATAAGTCATGTTGAGAGCATTTACCCTTGAAGTGGTGGCACTTTACCTCTGTGATCTTCCTCCAAAAACACATAACCTCAGTCTAAACATGAGAAGCATCAAATGAGGCCCATTTGAGAGACATTTTATAAAATACCTGACCAATACTGCTCAGAACTGTCAAGGTCATAAAAAGGAAGGAATGTCTGAAAAACTAGCACAGCCAAAAGTAATGTAAGGAGATAAGAGAACTAAATGTAATGTGGTATCCTGTATGGGATCTTGGAATAGGAAAGGGCATTAGGTAAAAGCAAAGTAAATCTCAATTAAAGCATAGACTTTAGTTATAATAGTGTGTTAGTATTGGTTTAAATTTATCATACCGATATTGTATTAGAGGAATAAAAATAGGAAATAATTGCATGTAGAATATATGGAAACTCAGAACTGTCTTCATCAGCTTTCTATAAATCTAAAACTGTTCTATAAATAAAATTCTGATATAATAAAAATGTCTCAGCATTTTATGTTAGTTAAATGCTTCTCCTCATCTTCCCCTGTTGAAGCCCTGACTCATAATTTAAGAAGCCTTCCTAATTCTTCAAAAATGAATGGGTCTTCTCTTCCACCTATGTCTCCAGAACCTGGTGCTTATATTATGTTATTAATTTTTATTCTTTCATTCATTCAAACATTAGTTAGACTACCTATACTAGTTTTTGATGATAGGCCTATGAGGAGAAAAGCAACAACCTTGACCCTGACCAAGCTTATGATTCACCTGGGGTCACAACCCTTACCATTTTGCAAGGAAATTTCAAAGAATGATAAATGGTGCCAGTGAAGTTATGGTTATTAAGGAACTGTCCTTTGTGTTTACTTCAAAGGAGAGTTAAATGGGTGAATGTATTTGAGCTGAGGGTGGAATGAGGAGGGATGGGAGGGAGAAGAGAGTATTCCAGGAAAAATTGTATTTGCAAAGTTTCTGAGGGAGAAAGAAGGGCGGCATCCCCAAAAAAATACATCAATGCGACTGGGTAATATTACTATAGGTAGCAGATATGGTCACTTTACTCTATGCCAATCTCAGTGCTAATCCCTATTCATGACTTATCTTGGTTTATACTCATACAACCTTATTAAGCAGGTTTATTATTGTTCTTATTTACAGATGAGGAAACTGAGGTACCCAGAATATAAGTGACAGAGCTGAGATTCAGACTAAACTAAGCTGGTTCAAAAACCCAAACTCTTCTCCCAACCCCTGCCACCATTGAGGGAGGCAGGAATAGTCAACCTTAAGTCAGAATTCTTGTGTGTTTCTATTATATTAAACCAGGATTTCTCAAACTCAGTGCTACTGACATTTGGGACAGATGATTATTTGTTGTGGAAGGCTGTCTTGTGTGTTGTGAGATGTTTAGCAGCATCCTTGACCTCTGCCCATTAGAAGCTAGTAGCACCCACCCTCCACCAATAATGAGGATGAAAGATGTCTCCAGATTTTGCCAAATATTATTGGGGAGGATAAATAGCCAGATTGCCTGCTCTGAGAAACACCACATTTTACTGAAGTTCTCAGGACAGGGTAGAGCTACCTTCAGTTTCCCTCCTGCCTTCTTCCCTCCCTCCTCTCCTTTTTATCAATGTTTCCAAGTGCTCCCATGTATGGACTGGATATACATTCTTTACAGTCTGTAACACAGTAACTTGTATGTAGTGGTTACTTAGCAAATGCTTGCTGCATTTCTGGCAACTGAATCCTAAATGCCAAGAATCATAAATGTTATGGGCTGATTCTTGTTAAATGAAAAACATTTTCCCTGAATGAAAAAATTTATGTTGAGAAAGTTAATTTCTGGTTGTTGTTCCCTTGGAGTATCTTTTGTGTCCCTGGAGAACTGCCTCAGCTGATGTCCTGCAGGCTGAAAAGACCCACCTGACTGCCTCACCAAACCCCTAGACAGACCCAGTAGTGCACCTATGAAGAACTCAGTGGAGAGTGGCACACATCAGTAGGTTGCCAATAAATGATGATGAATGCATGGCTGACCCGTAACAATTATGTGAAGCCATAGGCGTTGGTCTCTAGTTTGAGGTGACATTTAAAGCATATACTTACTTGCTTCAGTGATTATGTCTATCATTTCTGGAGGGGATCAGAATTTGGGAAATGACTCCCAGTCAGATTTTCTATTTAGCCCCATTTGAAAGTGGGCAGACAGTGGGAGGGAGAGCTAAATTCTGGGTAGTTTTCCTGCCTCTGCAGGACTACATCACTGGAGGGTCAGGTATTTGTCATTAATGGGAGATCAGAGAATTGCAAATCAAAGATAACATGGGAGTGAGCTCCCAAAATATAATGCACTTAAATTAAGCAGTGTCTTTATTTTGTGGCAGCTCCAGGCATTCAAGGTGCCACTGCCTTTCAGTACATCAGCCCCAAATAATCCCTCTTGAGGGCTCTTCACAGGTGCCTTTTTTGCATGTGAAGTGTAGTGCTATAATGTCCATTGTCTTTGCCAAGATCACACAGACCTTGTATATAATCTTATCTACATGTATACATACATGTTATAGACAGAGAGTGGGAGAGAATCCCATAGGAATTAGACCCCATGGAAACTATTTCTATCATTTCTTTCACTTTCACCAACCCTTCCACACATATCTCCACAGGCCTAAATGGCTGCTGAATTATCTCTAAACAGATTCCCTATTCTTTCTTTCTTCCCAGAAGGAGGGACATGTGAAGTGATAGCAGCGCACAGATGTTGTAATAAGAACCGCATTGAGGAACGGTCGCAAACAGTCAAGTGCTCCTGTCTACCTGGGAAAGTGGCTGGAACAACCAGAAATCGGCCTTCTTGTGTTGATGGTAAGTGGGTGGTTTTACATCTCTCTCTAGGTGTTCATCATGCATTATATATTTTTTTGTTTCATGTAAATATGGTCCAGGATAATGAACAAGACATATCCAAAGTGCTGAAAAGTTATACAAAGGCCAGCCCTCAGAATAGATTTTGAATTCTTGTTTCTCTGGCTTTTGGATTTTTAAATAGCTCTATTTAATGTTTTTTAGAGAGGAAATATGAGGGTCTAGTTCATTTGGGAAGTGATTTTGGATTGAGCTTATATATAATGATGATGGTGAATGGTAGTAAAAGAAAAAAAAACAAAACCTGACATTCATTTAGCACATTTAATTTAATAAGCATTTACTATATTCCAGCCACTGCTGAGCTGCTTCACATATATTCGTAATAGAAGTGCTCCAAGCACTATCCTAAACACTTCTCACACATTAGTTTATGTAACAAATTGCTATGTAACAAATTATGACTCCCCTCCCAACTTAGCAGCTTTAAACAGCTAACATTATCTCAGTTTCTGTGGGTCAAGAATCCAACTTCTCTGGATGTTTCTGGCTCAGGTCTCTCATGGGGTTGCAGTCAAGATCTGACTGGTGCTAGAAGATGGTTTTAACATGACTCACACGACTGTTGGCAGGTGGCCTCAGTTCCTTGCCACAGGGACTTCTCTATAGAAGCTTGGTGTTCTGACAACATGGCATCTGGCTTCCCTCAAAGTGAGTGATGCAAAAGACTTTTTCCTTTATAATTTAAGCTTAAAATTTACACTTCACTGTTTTCACGATACCCTATTAGTGATACAAGTCAGCCCTAACTGTTCAGTGTGAGAATGGGCTACAGGGCTTGAAAACCAGGAAACAGAGATCACTGGGCCAGAAACACTCGCCCTCAATTTTAAAGATCAAGAAACTAAAGCTCAGAAGGGCTAAGTAATTTTTTATTGGTACCATGGCTGGTAAGGCATAGCTCAACTAACTCTTGATTCCAGAGTCACTGCCTCTAAGAATACTGTCTTGAACACCAACTTTAAAACAATTATATATCCTCTATCAAACAGTAAAGCTAAGGTTCAAAGGGACCATAAATTTCTCTTCCTATTTGTATCTTTTATAATTTAGACCCAGGTGTGAATTGATCTTCAAACTCTTCAGTAAGGAAATCAGGACTCAGAGAAGTGAGTCATGCTCAGGTCACACAGCATCCCAGTCAACACGATGAGGTGCTTCCGGTGTAGGGAAGGCAGACAACTAGACCAGAAAAGCCATTTCACCCTCCTATAGGAGAAAACTCTTGGCCTAGAAACCAATAAACATTATGAAACCATGATATTTTCTCATGTTCTCCACTAAAGAGAGCACTGAGTTGGTTAACTATAAATCTCCATTTTGTTTCCAATTCGTTTTTATCTCTAACAATCTAGAAATAGAATTACCATAAGGATTTGGAAGCAAGACAAAAAGAGCAATGCAATGTCCTTGAGGACAGAGGGGAAATGACAACTGGCCCTGAGTTCTGTGAGAAGCTAAGCCACATAATGGTAATATTTTATCTCACAGAACAGTTTTGTTTGATTTTAGAAACTCTGAACCCTCTAGTGTGTAGATTCAGGCAAGACAGCTATTAACCTCTATCTTCCAAGTGAAAGTCAATAAAGTATAGAGTGGTCTATAATCTCAAGCTGATTGTATATAGTTTCCTTGAATCCACCAGCATGCATATTGATATGATCAATTGATTTAGTGGCTGCAATCTCTACATGCAAATTAAATATGAAGTGTATATATAAATTAATATTTCTAGCATAGTTAGTAATATCATGAACCATGAAATTAGACAGCCATAACCTTGGGCAAGTTATATTTGTTTTTAACCTGTTTCCTCATCTGAAAATTGGGATAATAATTGTTTTTATTTCATGAGATTGTGATGAGAATTAAAGAAATCATGTGTACAATGTGTTTTACATAATGTCTGGTTCCCATCAAGCGCTCACTAAATGATGACATCTATTTCCTATTTTACTAATACATGTTGGTAATGCTTAGAAAGAGACATTGTTTCATGAAGTTCTGTTTTATATTAATTCAACACACTAGCATTTTACTCACCATCTTTTCTTGGAAATGCTTCTATTTATCCTAGATATAGCTAATGACATATTCAGGAATACATGTTCATTATAGGAATCTTGAAAACTAAAGCAACACATCTAGACATTAAAATCACCCATGACATTGTTGCTCAAACAATGAATTGCTTTGTAAGATAACATGCATACATCTTTCCAGGCTTAACCACTCATGAAAGAGAAGCTTGCAACTTCGTAATTTATTGAACTAAAATATTACAGTACTGTCCTATTGACAGCCTGTTTCATTTATTATATGATGATCATTTCCCAACTTAATACATACTCTTTGAACATTATTGCTAATAACCACATGTGATTTCAGAGGTGGATACACCCTCATTTATCTAACTATCCCCTTCACTTTGGCACATACACAGTGTTTTGTGCGTTTCCCTTTCTCAGCCCAGTATGGATAGAAACCAGCTTCTGTCCATGACAGCAGTTGACAACCCATGAACCACATTTGTCCTAAACATAGTCTGTCATACGTAGTGTATTTTTCATAGTAAGTGTCCCAGTGGCTCTTAGTTGCTTTCCTCTAAAATCACCAGTCAGTGGCAGTCTGCAGTTTTCAAAAGCAGAGGAACAGCAATGATTTTAAAACGAGCGTATATTGGATTGTTTTATGATTCATAAAGAAACCATATTATTTAAAATGGGACATAAATTCTGCAGTACAGTCTTAGCAACTTATTTAAATGTATGACATGTGATATTTGGATAAATTTTTAACTAGTGGATTTTAGTTTTAAAATTATGTTGCTTAATAACTGAAAATACCAAAATGCATAGTCAACAACTTAAATTTGAGAATATTCATAAATATTTTAAAAAGGATTAGACCCTTGGAGTTGTGTCTAGCACTATTAAGAAGGAATATGTCATTATGCTTTAATTCACACCCTGTTGTGTTTTATTAATTATTTTATAACCCAAACTGGGGGTGCGAAAACACCTTACTCAATATCTTTGGTTGAGGCTAACGAAAAATATAATCCACAGTCTTTTAGTAATATCCAATTACAGTTGACTATTGAACAATTCTGGGGTCAGGGCACTGCCCCCCCAACTCCCAACCCTATGTTGAAAGCCTACATACAGTTTTTAACTCTATATTCTGCCCTTCACTTCTGTGGATTTGACCAACCGGGAATCAAAAACAGTGTTTTTGATTACCAGTTGGACACTATGATTGGGAATGCAAAAACATTCTTTTTGATCTGTGTTTGATTGAACCCACAGATGCAAAGCCCGTGGATATGAAGGGCTGACTATGAATCCATGTAAGGGGACTGACGCAAACCAGTACTGCTCACAGGTCAATTGTACTTTCCAGGGACTAAGTTTAAAATAAAATAAAAACTCATAAATAAAAGATGGTGATTCAAAACATAATTATTTACTTAAGGGAAGAATTTTTCCAAGCAGATATGTAAAACAACAAACAAAAATAAATTACTAGGCCCTGGCTGGTGTAGCTCAGTGGATTGAGCGAGGGCTGAGAACCAGAGGATCCCGGTTCGATTCCCGGTCGGGGCACATGCCTGGGTTGCGGGCCAGGTCCCCGATGAGGGCCATGTGAGAGGCAACCATACATTGCTCTTTCTCCCTCCCTTCTCCTCTCTCTGAAAATAAATAAATAAAATCTTAAAAAAAATAAAAAATAAAATAAAATAAATTACTAAGAGGCTTGTTAAAATTGTTTTATTATTCTAATTGATCAGTAATGACATAAAAAGAGTATCAATCTCAAAGTTTAAAATTAATGGAATACAATTAATAACAACAATAATAAAAATAATGGCTAACTTTTTAAAAAGATTTTATTTATTCATTATTAGAGAGAAAGGAAGGAGAAAGAGAGGGAGAGAAAGATCGATGTGTGAGAGAATTGAATTGCTGAGCTTTCAGACTGCAAGCTCACGCTCAGTTCACTGAGCCACACCAGTCAGGGCAGCTAACACTTTCTTGAAACTTCCCATATACCACTTTTCCAAGTCCTACAAGTCTGTACATTTATTTAATTTTAACTCCAACAGCAAAAGGTATATCCTCCCATTATTCCATTTTACCCATCAGGAAACTAAGGCACGGAGATTTGGAAACTTGATCAAAATCACTGAGCCAGTACTGGCAGAGACTGCTGGGCTAACCAACTCCAGGGCTTCCCATTATCAATGACGGGCAAACCAGGACCTAACATAATCAGATGTTATATTCCAAAGGTTTTGAGAAAAGGAAGAAAGTTGATCCATGTGGATACTTAAGAAAATATCCATAATTTGGTAATACCTGCCCCTTCCCTTTCTGTGTCTTAAAGATGGTTTATTGGCTCTGACTAGTGTGGCTCAGTTAGTTGGACAATATCCAGCCAGGAGAAAAGTTGCTAGTTCGATTCCTTGTCAGGGAATATACCTGGGTTTGGTTCCCAATCAGGGTGCATGCAAGAGGCAATCGACTGATGTTTCTCTCTCATGTCAATGCTTCTTTCTTCATTTTCCCTCCCTTCTCCTCTCTCTAAAAATAAATAAATAAAATCTTTTTAAAAAGATGCTTTATTGATTGTCTTTCCTTAGGTCATTTTCATTGAGTAATTAGAATCATTTTGTAAATAATGATTTCAGTTTATAGAATAATTGAAGTTTTATTATGTAAGGCATGGAGGATAAATGACTTTCCTGGGGAAATTTTCATTCAATTTTTCTCTAGGGTTTATTCTCATGTAATTTATGTCTATTCTTAACTTAGAGAAATTCATAAAAATATTATTACAACTACTGGTCATTAGAGGAGGGTTTTTTTGTTGTTGTTGTTGTTCATGGTGGATTTTAGTATCAGTCTGATTAAGAGAAATCCCCCAGATAAGTTTATAGACTTTTCTTTACCATTCAGTGTAAATTATGACCATTTTAATGACTCTGATTGTTAGCAAACTTTACTTGGTGTTCTTGTTTTTATACTGGTTTACCAACCAGAGGAAACAGCCAAAAGAGACCAGCTTACAGAGCAGAACTTTCTAATTTTCACAGGTATAGAAACCTCAGATTGTTTTTAACTATTAGGGTATAGTTAACATAATGAAAAAGTCACATTGGCTTTTTCTGTGAAGAAAAAAAAACACAGTATATCAAGATTCTTTGCTCCATGCTCATCATACTTAGCCTCCAAGATCAGAACAACAAAGGCACAAAAAAAGATACACAAGACTCAACCCAGGAAGACAAACAGACTTACAGGGAAAGAGACAGGCAGTGCCATAGAGGGATATGGGAAGGAGAACTCAGAAAGAAAAGTAATGATAGAGAGATAAGAGAATATACACTTAGAAAGAATACTAAGACATCTATCCACAAAACTGTTTTTCCTAAACAACTGTTTGTATTCAGTTTCACAGTTTACAACTCAATTTAAGTAAATATGTTTATTTAGTAGATTGAGATTTTAATGTTTTTCATGTTGCATTATATAGATTCCAGAACCGAAATCTGCAAAAATTGCTTCTGGAGATTGCTCTTTTGGAAAATACATGATAAAATTTTCTTGACCATGTACCATCATATTCTTCAGAGAGGTGTAGTATGGTGGAGAAAAAGTTCTGAGAATTGGAAGAAACTTAAAATTCAGCAACAGTTCTCAGTCACAAAATGTATATGACAAATATGGCATATTATAGCCCTTTCTTAGCCTTCCATTACATGGTAGTATATTCAAGGTTCTGAGAAGTTCTACAGGCAAGAAACTTGTTGAAATTTTACCCAGTATCTCCCAGACGTTTTTGGTTCCATTTCTAAAATTTTATTTTTTAATTACAGTTTACATTCAATATTATTTTGTGTTCATTTCAGTTGTGCAGTCTAGTGTTTAGACAATCATATATTTTATAAAGTAATCCCCCTGATATTTCAGGTACACATTTTTGATGATGGAACATTTTTCTATGTTATACTTATTCACATCCTGCAGACCCAGTGTTCTGTGAATTAGACTTTTGGGCCATGCTGATATAGACTACATGAACTACATTTTTGTTTTTGTCTCTCAGAACTTTTTTTTCGGTCTTCTGAGACTGATCAATGATTATTATGCCAATAGCTCAGTGTTTTCTTCCTAAGACTGCCTGACCAAAGACTGCACTGCGTGGGTTCTGGTAGTAATGTGATTTATAATGTCTCAGTGACACGTCAGACTCAACCGTAATTTGGAAATCATCTAGAAAACTTCCAGAGAAAACATAATATGAAAAATCTTAAACCCTTCCAGATATTAAACTTTTGAGGAGACAAGGAAGATGACCTGTTTGGGTTCTGCCATTTGTTATTTGTTGTTCCCACACAATGAAATACCAGATAATGAACTGTTGTGGTGGGTCTGGGACAAATGCCACAGCAGTGCTCCTTGATCCCTTCATTCCTTCTTTCCTTGCTCTCTCAAGAAAGATTCTAGCTTGTATAATAGATTAATGTTCACCTTAACTGGCTTTATCAGAAGGTATTTCTGAAAGGAGATCCCATTGTTCTTATTAGAAGGGATTCTTCTACAACATCATCAGTAAAATGGTGGCATTTTTCAGATATAATTTCTGAATTATATATGAATTTTCTTTTGCTCCCTTATTTGTAACCTAACACTGCCCAGGTATGTGATGGATCTAAGCTTGTATTAGTAAGAGAAATAAGAGGAACGATGTACAAGAAATGATGACAGAATTTTCATCCTGTCTAATAAAAGGTCTGTCTCTGTATTTGTTCCTTTTCATAATAAAGAGAGCAGGAATTCAGTCTTCCACTATTTCCCTTCCTCTAAGAATGGATGTTACTATTATTTTTTTTAAATTTAGAACCACAGTTGCCAATAGACAGCCCACTAGCAGACACCCTCCCCAGGCCTGTTCCTTAGGTCAGCAGAGTGATGAAAAATTGAATTTGTACACCTTTGGATGGGACACTCCAGTTCCCACATACCTCACCCATCCTTGTGATCACACCTAGCTCTGGCACATTGATGTTACCTGAGTCCTGAAGACAGTGGAATGTAAGGCTCTGACTCACAGAGATTTTTCCCCTACTGTAACCAAACACAGGTCTGGCTGCCTGTGGCTTCAAAAGCCAATACTTGAGAGGCAGGTGCTGATGTAAAGAAAAGTGGTTTATTTTCAGGGGCCTGCCACCTGGAAGATGGAGGACTTGTTTCCCAAAGTCCAGCTCCTAGGAAGATGGACTCACGTCTCAAAGCCCAACTCTACCTCTCAGTGGAAGCAGAAGTTTTTACAATGAGGGAGAGGGAAACAGAACTAGGAGATTAAAGGAAGGGGTTGAAAATTTCCCTCTGAAGTTTTCTATGTGCAGATGAGCACAGTCCATTCCAATAAGGCAAGTGATGGTCCAATGTGCATCATCCTGGTTTAGTCATCCTGACTTCACATCATCCTGACTTCATGTCATCCTGGCTCCACAGTCAAAGGTCAGCAAATCTCTCAGTGCCTGTGATGCCTGAAGGTGAGACTCTGTATCTTTTGAAGTTAGTTCCTAGGATTCTTATACAAACATGCTCTTCATCTACAAGCTACATATTAATCAGAGTCAGCACTTACAGAAACAGTGTCAAAAGAATGGTGGGGTGGGTTGCAATTTCCCATTATAGTTTTCTACTGTTATACTATTATTCTCAAGTTAATAAGCAAATTAATTTTTGTAAAAAAAAAAGCTGTATGATATAAAAATAATATACATAACCTGGTATAAATAGAAATGCATGTATACAAAAATAGCAAAGAAAATATAAAAATATCAGAAGTCCCCCTTTTTTCACTCCCCTACCAATACTCTCATATCTTAATTACCAGAAGGAAAAACCATTACCATATTTCTGTGTATCTTACAGAAAATACTTATACACATGCAGGCCTATAGATGCCTACACATAAACTTGATAAATCAAATTGGTGTCATTTTATATAAAATGATCTGAACTTGTTTTGTTTTTTGTTTGTTTTTAGTATAAGAAAATATCTTAAATAGTTCCTTCATTCAGTGAATGGCTGGTAAACATGGAAAAAATATTCAACACCACTCAATTGAGGAAATGCAAATTAAACACTAAAATGCAGTATTTCATTGATCTAATAGGCAGAGATAAGAAGTTTGATAATCCCCAGTATTAAGGAGGAAAGGGAGAAAAATTACATGTAAGTCATATTTAGTGATAAATGGCTTACAAACTCAGTTATTTAGCCACTTCTCTTTATTTGGTTCACTGAAAGAGTAGATAAATACAAAATTTTTTAATGAGACTGGATGTTTGGGAAACATAATATAAATTACAAGCATTATACCTACTTGTAGTGACTTTATTTAACACCAGTTTTTCAACATACAATTCCTTACATTTCCTCAACAGGATCAGGTTAGTTAATCTCAATGTCACCTAAGAAATTCAAGGATTTTTATGTCATTTCAGTGGGAAAACAGTATATTAAAGTATATTTAGTGCACATACTTGGGCCTAACTAAATACAGTAAATTTCATCATAAGCCCATCTGTGTAGCTACTTGGGAGGTACAAAATTCTCTGCACAAATGTTTGCCACAGTGTGTTTTTCATATGTGTGTGTATGATCTCGGCACACACAAATGTTGTCACTTATCTAGCTTAAATGTACTTGGTTACAATAATTTTAAACTCGCCAACAAAAAAGTCCCTAAATAGCTCCAATGTCATGGTTTCCATTTATTTCCAAGGAGCTCAAGTGTTTCCTTTTTTTTTTTTTCAAGTGTTTTCAAAGACCTGTTCTTGTCTGATCTGAGAGCACTTTTATTCAATTCTTTTTTTATTCAGAAAGGGGGGAAATGTTATTCTAAATCTAAGGATTCACCTCCCCATCCCTCTATCTGGGCTCTAGCCTAGATAACGTAAGATTTCAGGGTCCTGTGTTATTAATGTGCTTTCCCTATGAATAAGGAACAATTATTTCACACTTCTGAATTATTTCACACTTCTAGGGAAATCTATGGCCCTATCCTTCTGCAATAGCACTGGAAGCTGCTGCGGATATAAGTACATTTCTATGTGGAAGATTCTGATAATTCATCTAAGGGAGTGGTGAAACTATTTCCCCTTTTGAGGCCTATGTAGGAAGTTATGAGGTTGAATATTATTTTGAAAAACTAGTGGTTAGTTTCTCCATCCTCTCAAGATCCTTACATTTTTGAGGGTCTATTTCAAGCCAAAGCAATAAAACATGAATCACCCACTAACCAAAGAACAGAGTCCCAAATATTTGGTGTCTAAGCTCTAAAGCCATTTAAAGACTTAGACATAAAATTAAAGAGTTTTTCTTCCTACCCCCAGACTCATACTGGTCACAGCATCCATATTGATGCTGCAAGCTGAGGGAGGATGAGAAAGAAAGGACCCCATGAGTAGGAGAAGTGTGGTCCACTGGAGCAAAGGCTATCTTCCACCATTATCAGAAAGATGCATCACCTCTTGTAGATCCACCTCTCCATCTGTCAGCCAAGATAGAACTGTACATTATAGCCCAACATACCCTTTTCATGTCATTTTGGTTGCCTTCCAATTAGACCATCCATGAATGGCATCTAGCATATGGCTCACTGATTGTCCAACAGAGATCATAACCACCATTGTCTTAAGACCTCCTTAGCATTCCATCCTGAATAGATGACCTTAAACACTTGTGAAACCCAGGAAGCAAGAGGAGAGACCTGGGCTCCTTAATGGGTGGGATGGGCATAGAAAGAAAATTTCATGTTCCCATTTCACAAGAACAGATGGAGTTAAGATCTCCAACTGACCTGGGACATTGATGGAATATTCTCACTTTCCCTAACCCACCTATTTCACTTACAATCCCTAATGTTATTTGACATTTTCATTATCCCATTATTTTAAAATTTTAATGATAAGCTTCAATGGACTAAAATTCTAATGTCAACTAATATTACTAGACTGGTTAAACAGCTACTCACTCAAATGAAGGCCACATTCCTTCAAATTTAGAATTGCCTATGTGTGCCAACTTTAAAGTTGTCAATCATTATCTCCTTTGTTGCTATAAAATAATTTTGCTTTATGCTTAATGATCTTCTCATCAACATTCTTCAGGATGCAAGAAACTTAAATTTTTTCAACAGTGACTCAAGTGAAAAGAGAAGTTATTGTGAGAACATATTAGGGTCACAAAATCCAGGAGTAGTAATTGATCAGAGCAGGCCTCTAGGCAGCTGAAACTGGGCCAGGCCATGTATGTTCACTATGGCTCTCTCTCACACACACTGCCACCTTCCATCTTGGGTTCTCTCTAGATGTCTGCCTCACTTATTTTCTCTACAAACTGAGAGGATTAAGTCTGTCCATGTCTGCTAGCAATGGTCTTCCCAACTGTATGGGACACTAGTTAAAGTGCTATGTCAAAACTGCTAATTGTACTGGTTTATAGTTGTTAAGCCCTTACTATGTGCTGACTTTGTGTATTGTGTGTATTATTACTTCAAGTCATTTTTTATAAGACAGGTACTACTAATACCCGTCTTATAAAAAGAGGAATCTGATGCCTTAGAGAGTTTATCTCTTCCAGGACATGATAATAGTATATCTGCAGGACATGATAATAGTAATAATATATAGGAACTTCTAGACACGATGAGTAGAAGATAGCCTCAGAAGCATGTGTAGAAAAGGTTCAGAGAAGCCATTCACTTTTTGTATTCCCTTCCTTGCAGAAAGACAACACCATTCAGGTAAGCTAGACTCTTACTTAAGCATCCCTTTCAGCACACACACCATCATCATCCATATCCCATATAACTCAAACCACTCAATCTCTCACTGTCTCCTAATTCTAATTCTGTTGCTAATTCTACTGCTTATACTGCAATAATCTAGACTCTTATCTAATTAAAATGTGTCCTTGGCACCCCATCTGACTCTGACTTTATTTCCCAACTTGAATCACTAACTCCAGAGGTCCTCCCTCAACCCACCATGCCTAAAGCTCATATATGCCCTCCTCTGAATCTCAGCAACACCCTGAATAGCATTTATTATAACTTGCTAAAAGTACTATAATATTTTGTTGACTTTTTTTGCTAAGGAGTCTCACCCATTTATTTATTTATTTATTTATTTAACAATTATTTTCAGGGAACTGACTGTGTGCCAGAAATTAAGCCAAACACTTGATCACACGATAAAAAGTGATGAGCAAAGATAGTCCCTTGCACCCATGGATCCTACAATTCAACAGGACAGATATTAATCTAATTAGACATAAAGATGTACAAGTAGAAACTACACTTCAAAAGTAAAAGAACTCAGTCATTGGAAAGGATATAATAACAGAATCTGAAGGAGGCTGGGAGTTACAACTTCTGTGAAGAAGTGACAGTGGTCTGAGATTTGAGGCATGACTCAAGCTAGCTGGTGAAGAACATTCCAGGAAGGAGAACAGTTTTGGGGAAAGCCTTCTGCTTTGATTGAGAATTTGAGAGAAAGCCACTGTGGCTGAAACCCAAAGAACAATAAGATCATATGTAAAAGGAGGCTTAAAAGATTCTGGAGCCAAGCAATAGTGTTGTGGTTGAGTTTTGTATCTCCAGTTACTAATACAGTTTTTAAAACTGATGATATGTGCTAAAAATACTTAGAAAAGGCAGCAATGCAGACATCTGCTGTGAAAAATTGGATGGTAAGTTAAGTTGGAATTTATAAGTGAGGAGACATTACTGGGAGTCTTCTACTGAGAAAAAACTCCCTATCTGGTGTCTGAAAATAGATTTTAAAGCAGTAGGCTAACAGATGATGGCAAAGCAAAGCAAAGCAAATTGTCTTTTTTATATCACTGCTTCCATACACGCTGTTATCCACGTGGTTGCTATCTCCTAAACATCTCACGCTCTCAATGAGATGTGCTTGTTTTCTATTCAAAAGTGAAGATATTGAGAACAAACATCATCTTCTAATGCCAGTCCAAGTAAAACACTCATTTTTCAAGTGCCTGTTGGTGCCCTCACAAGCATCTGGCACTGAAAGATCTCATATTGATGAGGTTTTAGAAAGAAACAAGGAGAGTGCATTTTATTGAAGATTAGATACAAATTGGCTTGCCTCTGTCTTTGGTCTTCTCTCAGCCTTTATGTGAGGGCTGCCATTTCTCTTCTTACTATAGACACTCTCCGGAGGTGACTTCACTCATTTATTCTCATGGTTTAAGAGACCCAAACAGCTCCTCCAAACTCCACGCCCTTGGCTCAGGTTAGTATTGGATATCTCACTTTTGATTTCTCAAAGAACACATAATTCAGTATTTTCTAAATGGAGCACACGTTTTTACCAGCCTTGCCACTCAGGCATGGTTCCCACATCAGTGAATGGCATTCGCACGGCAATGAACTGAATGTTTGTGTCTTCTCAAAATCTATACGATGAAATTCTAACCCCTAGGTATTAGGAGGGTGATTTGGTTATTAGGCCATGAGGATGGAACTCTCATAAATGGGTTAGGTGCCCTTGTGAAAGAGACCCCAGAAAACTCCCTCACCCCTCTGCCGTTTGAGGATACAATAGCAAGTCAGCAGTCTGCAGCCAGTAAGAGAGCCTTTACCAGAGCCTGGATGGTTTCAGTGTCCAGAACTGTGAGAAATAAAATTTTTCCTTTTATAAGACACCCAGACTATTGCGATTTGTTATGGTGACCTGAAAGGGCTAAAACATACATAAGGAGTACCTTATTCCAGCCAGCCTCTTGGGAAAAACCTTTGCTTCTTATCACTTCCTGTTTGACCACATCTGTTCTATCAATAGACTTCCTTGATTCTGCAGCCCAACATCTCTCTAATCTTTTCTATTTTTTTTCTATCCCTACCTCCAACAACCAAGCTCAAGCCATTGTAATCCCTTGTGTTTATTCTGAAAAATCTCCCTTCTTATTGCCTGAAGTCTTTATCATATGTTGCCTCCAGAAACTAATCTAAGTCCTTTTGATCTATGCTACTAGTGTGTTTTGTTCTTCCTTCCCTGCGATATAATTATCACTTTCAATTACATCCTGAAAGTATTTTTGCTGCTGTAGAACAGATGCCACATGAAGGTCTTGCTTCAG